>CABHPR010095274.1:0-21499 GCA_902168415.1 Peromyscus melanophrys
AGAGGCCTTTGGCCTGGAGAGGCCTTTGGCCTGGAGAGGCCTTTGGCCTGGAGAACCTTTTGGGCTGGTTAAGCATCCAGGCTTCTAGCAGCAGTTCAGCTGAGAGTCATTTGGATATGAGGACATAGAGGCTTCCAGTCTGAGGAAGCAAGACCAGCTGAGGATCCGGCAAGGTGAGATAGCTGTGGCTTATTCTGTCTCTCTGACCTTCCAGTGTTCACCCCAATAACTGGCTCAGGTTTGATTTTATTAATAAGACTCATGCTACAAAGGTCAGTAAGTGTTCCAAAACAGATGAAGGGAGGGGCTTAAGGCCCCACCCTAGCTAAGGGGCCATTGGTAGTTGATGGCTGCTGGATGGAGAGAAGTCATTTTTCTTCAGGAGTGTGGCTAATGTTAAGCTTGCCTGTGAAGAGCCCAATACCCATGTACACAGGGAGAGCACTAATGGACTCAGTGGGCTATTTTAAAAGTAGGGAGGATGAACAAAGGTAAAGGAACATTTGGAGTGTCCAGATGGAGTAGGAGAGTTGAACTGAGGGTAGATACGATCAAGATACATTGTATTAGTATATGAAATTCTCAAAAAAAAAATCTTTAAATTTAAAAAAACAAACAAGCATAGGAGCCTGTCAGGACACACTTGGGAATAAACCATCGCATTCATCAGCACTTTGACAGCTGAAGGAAGGAGGCTCGAGGTCTCTATATCACTCCCTCTCTTCCGCAGCAGCAGATCTCTTTTCCCTTGCTGGATGCCCGACTACGTGTCAGCTGGACAAGCTATGGTACCCAGTCAGTCAAACACTAACCTAAAGACGGCTGTGAACACATTTAGTAAAGGTGAGGACCCTTGTGTGTGGACAATTCAGCCAATAAGCTGAGGGCTTAAGAGCAAAAGCAAGTGTCTTAGAAAAGGAAGAATTCTGTCTCAGGATTGTAATAGGAAATACTGTCTCCAGCAAGGAAGCCTCCCCAACAAATTCTAGGCTCAAGATGGCAACTTCTCCATTTCCAGTTGGCCTATGGATTTCACATTTGACAACATACCAAATCGCACAGGCCCCACAAATGTCCTATGTCCTCAATCTTTCAGTCATCTCTCTGTCCATCTCTCCTCTGTGTGTCTGTCTCTCTCC
Source organism: Peromyscus melanophrys (assembly GCA_902168415.1). Taxonomy (NCBI): domain Eukaryota; kingdom Metazoa; phylum Chordata; class Mammalia; order Rodentia; family Cricetidae; genus Peromyscus; species Peromyscus melanophrys. Next base: position 1,140 of record CABHPR010095274.1, read on the forward strand.
CTGTACCACTCTCCTTTTCATTTATGCGGATGTGTGAGTGTGTGCATGCATGTGTGTGTTTTCTTGATTCCAGAGCAGTAAGCCAACCTATATGGAGAAAACTATGGGTGATGATGGTAGGCATCCCCATAAAACCTAACTATTCAAGAAGTAGAGAAGTTTATCTTAAAAGGGTTAAAGATTCAGAGGTATGTTGTAATCTTGCCAATTATAAAAACTAATTATCAGTATTCTATGATTTGTGAAAAAGAACAGTTATTAGAATGTCTTGAATTGCTTTAGAAGGACATTTTAAAAATTGGATTAAAAGGTTGACGAATGAAGACCATCTTAGCCAACTCCTAATCTCACAATGAAATGCTTACTACAGGATTTTCCATAACCATGTGTTTAAATGTTTAACAGAGACAGTAAGGAGGAAATTAATGGGAAAGGAAATGACCTGTTGCGAACTCTTCAGTGTATTGAGTGCCATCCTAAACATCTTGTTAAAGCCATCCAATTTAATCTTCGTGTCAGAACTGTCAGGAAGGCATTACTATCTTCATTTTACAAGAAACCCAATCTCAGAAAGCTTAAATAAATTCACCCCAAATCACAAAATTAGCAGAGTTAATACTCAAGCCTGGATGCCTTACTCCAAAACTCACTGTTGTATAGAGTCAACTCTTGCTATTAACAACATCTCTAGAATCTCAGTGGCGTGCCACATCAAATGGTCATATTACACTATAGTTAAAGGCTGAATGATGCTAGCAATGCTCTCTGAGAGACCCAGGTTAAAGGAGCAGTCCCTAGCTAGAATATTATGTATGTTTGGTGGAGGACAAAAATGCAAAATTCAACTCCATTCAAAGATCCTATTCCAGGCTAGCATACTTCAGGCCTATATATATCCCAGGAGCCAAGCAAGCCATATAGCTTACCTTGTGGGGAAAGTACGCTCTGCCTACCAGAAGTTACCAGAAGTCACATGAGTAAAAGAATGGAGATATAATTCCTCCTGCCAGACTTTCTATGAAAAGATGTGTGTATTCCATGGAGGAAAGAAGAGGTGAAGAGAGGTAACTGTAGGAACTAAGTCTAACACTCATTAGTGCTGCCTACTAAATATGGAAGGAGTATATTTCTACGTTTCACTAATCAGGTGTTGTGATTGATCAATGAAAAGTGAGCTAAAGTGATATATTCTTTCTGAATAGAAGGTGCACCAGTCAGTATAGAATTTGACACCTTTTATCCAAGAAATGCTTCAAAGGATGGCTGCAGTCTGAGTTCTAGAAGAAAGACAACACAGAACACAGCTCCCAACCAACCCAAGACAAACATGTAGCATAAACGGGAAAGTGCGGGCCTCAGGTGGTTGTTGTTTCAACATTGTTGTGACTGACACACAAATCAACCCAATTCATTTCCTTGAGAATGCAAACACAAGGAAGAACTAGGTCATCAACAACAGACGGTGCCAAGCCTGAACCTAAGACTTTCAGACATGCCAACATTCAAGCTTAAGCAAACAACAGCCTTGAGAACATGAAAGACTAATATTTAGGAAATAAGATGAGACATAAAAAAGAAACAGAAGCCAGGCGTTGGTGGCGCACGCCTTTAATCCCAGCACTCGGGAGGCAGAGGCAGGCGGATCTCTGTGAGTTCGAGGCCAGCCTGGGCTACCAAGTGAGCTCCAGGAAAGGCACAAAGCTACACAGAGAAACCCTGTCTCGAAAAACCAAAAAAAAAAAAAAAAAAAGAAACAGACATATCAAGAAAGATTATAATCCTGAAAACAAGAGACATTACAATGCCTGCCTTCACTGCCAATGTGTTCTGACCCAGTCGGGTTTAATGGATCTTTCCAACTCCTTCATTTTTATTAAACACACTAAATGAGCCTTAATGAGAGAAAAAAAAAGACAAAAATGAGACCTGCTAAATATCTAAATCAATGATTTATCAAGGTTCTAAGGTGAATGTGTATACAGAGTAAGCATTCACTTTCTAACATAAGCATTAAATTTTTACTGGATCAAGCTCTCCTAAGTTAATATTATATATCACAAAACTATTAAATATATATCCTTATATAAAGCCATTAAATGCCTGCTATATCATTTAGGAATTCAGGAAAATGGCCAGACAAGTACAGCAAAAATAAGAAAAAAGACTTTCTCAAAACTAAGTGCCTGAACAAAGAAAAAGAGAATCTCCGCTTCATAAATTTTGATTTACAAAGTCGGAGGCGCTGACTCCATTATTAATCTCTGCAGTTTTCCAAGGAAAGCCTAACAGGCAGAAAGTGTCCGTGAGATGCCGGGCTCAGAACAAGTTCTTGTTTACCTGACCACACAAATCATAAGGTTTATCATCATGTGCTTTACAATCGCTCATGCACATGTCCAACCTGAGGGCTGCACGTCCTGCATGTGGCCTACCGTACTTTGTAGACAGCATCACACAGCAGTCTCAGGTGAGGTACCCTTGACAGCGCATTTACTCACTCATCCTCTGATGGCAGACAAAAGGCTAATGAGGAAGGTGAAGCTGGATGACTATTAGGCAACATGATTTAATTCTGGAAAAAGACCTAAGTAGGAATTAACACACTGAGTTAGGCATATGCTGCAGAAGTGGATGATAACTCATGATAACTCAAGGCCATACCGAGCTCAGGACCTGTTTAAACACATGCCAAACCTTCTTAACCAAAGCAGGAAGTGTTCACTGAAAAGCTGCTTCCTGCCAGCACTGCACTGAGATGCTTGAGAATAGAGAATCAAAGACCAAAAAATAAAAAATTAAAACTAAATAAGTAAAATCAAAGAGCACTCAAGAGTTCTTTCATAAAATATATACTATAGGGAAGCACTGAGTTTCTTAGTAAATTCAACCAACAAATTGGTCACCTAGACAACAAGCTACCAAATTAGTCTCAAGCTAGTTTATGAATATTAGACACAGAAAAGAACTAATAACTAAGAGATTACAGGTCATCCCAATTACATTTTTACAAACTAATAAATACTTTAATATAACACATTTTATTAATTCTTTGAGAATTTCATACATTCATACAATGAATTTTGATCATATTCACCCCCCTTTCCCCAAGTCTACCTTCCACCCCTTTACTCCCTCCCAATTTTGTGACCTCTTTTATTTTAAACCCACCAAGTATAATTTGGACTACTTCATATACTTCAGAGTGTAGACTACACTCTTAAAGAAAACTGATTCTCCCCCACCCACAAGAAGCCATCAACTGCACACAGAGTCTCAGCTAAGGATGGGAGCCTGCAAGACCATCCCTCCTCTATGCTGGAATACTGACTGGCTTGATCTCTGTGCAGATGTTGTACAGACAACCACAGCTGCTGTGAGTTCATGGGTATAGTGGCTCCAAAATGTCTAGAAGACACTTTTTGTTCCAGTCTTCCCTGACATCTGGGAACATCTGTAAGAACAATCTTTCCATTCCTTCTTCCATGAGAATCCCTGAGCCTCGGGATGGGGGGGGGGGGGAATGGGGGGTGAGGAGATGACAAATGACACGGGACACTGCTGCTCAATTTGTGCCTAAGCATTCCACAGACACTTATTCTCTGCAGTTCAGCCTGTTGAAAATTTTTGTGTTAACTGACATCCACTGCACATTGAAACATCTCTGATGGGGACTGAGACACATATTAATCTATCAAACCAATAAATGTTTTAAAAGCTAACCTCTTTAGTGCTACATTACAAAATCTGACTTCTTCACAACAGCTTAGTCTTGTTTTGTAGTTAATTCATCTGGTACGATGCACAGAGGAATTTAGATTGAACTGACTTTTTTCAAAGACTGTACAGATTTTCACCTTTACGTGGCAGGCTCTCTAATGACAAGTGTGTGGCAGGTAAAGGTAAATGAAACAAAAGGGAAAGGCCCTGTCATTGATCTTGCTCAGTCTGCAGTAAGTATAGGTTCAGAGAGACTAGCTCTGATTTGACTATTCAAGCACTAAATGAATCTGTCTCCTGCACACTGGTAGTTCCACCACAGCAGTGATACATATCCTCATTTTAATTAACCTAATGGCCTATTCACCAATCATACTTAGAGGTCTACTTCATTACCCTAAATTAACATTTTCCTTCCATTAAAGTTACAGATGATAAAAAGGTACTGCTTCCATGTGTAGTTTACAGCATGTGGAAGCTACAGTTCCCTTTGTTTAGTGATTACGAGCACTTAGAATTAGCAGCAGCCCAGTGATTTATCTACTCACGTAGAGAGGGCTGTTAATAAGGTGAATAAAAATGCATTATTTCAAAAATAAAAATATCTATTCATTAGCTCAATGAAAGCAGTTGTAAGAGAGGAGTTGACTGACCTCATTTAAAAGGTATGTGGTTCTCCTTGAGGGAAATGGGCTTGTATTTACATAACTGTACAATTCGACCTGACATTTTGTCATCCCTTTCCCCTTGCAGTAAGATTGAGCTTTCCAAGTTTAGTGTCAGACATAAAAATAAAATAAAATAAAATAATTTTGATTGTTCAAGAGAACTGTTTAAAGACATTTCCTAGCAAATGTTTACCTATTTAATAAGAAATTATTTGATCATAATTCTTTGACATAAATTCAGCACCTTGAGCTAAATAATCATCTCTAGGATAGAAATTTACATATATATCAGCCCATTATTGTTTACTTTCCAAATTAATCCCTGTTGGTCAAAATGAAACCATAAAATTCAATTTGATTTTAGGAAAGTTTAAAACAACTCTTCACAAAATGCCAACTTAAATAACAATTCTTCCAAAGTGTTATTAGACCCAAGTGCATGACTTTAAACTCCCTCCCCTGTCCATGATACTGCCACTCTCAAAAATGCGCTTCTCTTTTTTTCAAAGCCTGTTGGTTTGTTTGTTTGTTTCTAAGAGTCTCACACTACAGCTTAGGATAGTTTGGAACTCACTTTGCCCGGCTCAAAACTGCTCTTGTTCAAACTATTCTAGGCAAGTTTTCTACTACTTGGAACAAAAATAAAAGGTTATTCACCAATCTGGGGCACAAAAAAAGCATAAGACCAGACATTTGAGAGCCAAGAGGACTCAAAGCTAAACACACCAGTGCATGCCTATAATCCTAGCTACTTAGGAGACAGGGCCATGGGACTGCTGAGTTTGAGGCCAGCCTGGGCAACACTGTGAGACCATACCCTGAAAGGAAATGGACTCTATCAAGGGTCAGAATGCTTCAGTTTTACAAGGCATTTAAGGATGTAAATTTTTCTTGCCCAAGACCCTGATGCTAAGAAATGGAATATCAAGAAAAAAATTGCATGTCTGAGCATGCTGAAGAAGCTGCAATAAAGGAGCCAAACAGTATCTGAACCTCACTCCACTGGCAGAAATAAACGGGACCATCAATGGCAGCACACAGATAGCAAGCTGCTCCTAGAGCTGGGAAAACCACATTCTGCTCTCTAGAAAGCAGGACTACGGTCGAATACAGGGGGAAATGGCCTCTTTGGGAAAGGAGTATGACCTCTTTGCTTCTCTTCTATGAAAATAATAACCAGGACCAACTCCAGGATGAGGAAACTCAGGAGTCTCAAGCTCCTCCATACTAACATAGATGCATAAGCAACGGTACATAGGTGTAATTCGAGCAGTAGGCAAAGACAGGAAGATCATAAGGTCAAGACCAACCTGGGTACCAGAGCAAGACCTATCTTTAGGGGTCTGGGAGGACAATGTGAATAAAAAATAAAAACAAATGAAATAAACTGACACATGCTGGCAATCCTAGCATGTGGGAGGTAGAAGCAGGAGGATCAGAGTTTATGATCATCCTCAGCTACACAGCAAGTTCAAGGACAGCCTGGGCTACAAGACAGAGATCCTGTCACTAAAAGTAATTATTTTTCAAGAAAATGTAATGAGGCTGAGAGTAGTCTTTGTGGATTATCAAATAATTATATTCTGCCATTCCTTCTCGGTCCATCTTCCTTTTGTCCTCAGCATGGATGAGTTAGCAGCATCATGGCTGGCCGGTTGAAAACACATGGCAGTTAGGGATCTGTGCAGAGCCATGGCAACAGGAGTGCTGGGCAGCTTCAGGGCCAGCAAGCAGCAGAGAAGGCAACAGGACTGGGAGGCCTTTCACAGCCAGTTCCCTTTCATTAAGCAAATGGGAAAATATATTGAAGATAAATGTGTGATCCTTTTCTCACCCAGAGAACATGTGAGAACTGTAATGCCAGAGAAGGCATGGCAAACAACTCTAAGTGGCTGGACTAGAACAGAGCTAATCAGCCTACTGCATATGTGTACTCTCTCTCTCTCTCTCTCTCTCTCTCTCTCTCTCTCTCTCTCTCTCTCTCTCTCTCTCACTCTCACTCTCACACGCACGCGCGCACGCACAGAAATACACACATACATACATGCACAAGCCCAAAGGTATTTCTCTTTCTCTCCTTTTCTCCCCTTCTGTCCCCAACCCCCATCTGTCTGTCTGTCTGTGGAAAAAACACCAGGACCAAGGCAACTTTTGAAAAAGCATTTAATTTGGAGCTCCAATTCCAGAGGATTAGCGTCCATGACCATCACGATGGAGAGGACGGAAGCAGGTAGGTGGACATGGCACTGTAGCTGAGAGTTTAACATCTGCTCCACAAGCACAAGGCAGAAAGAAAGAGACAAAGACAGAGTCAGAGAGACACGGGAGGGGCGCACTAACTGGGAATGATGTGGGCTTTTGAAAACTCAAAGCCCACCCCCAGTGACACCCCTCCTCCAACAAGGCCACACCTCCTAGTCTTTCCCAATGGGGAACAAGTATTCAAATATATGAGCCTACAGAGGTCATTCTCATTCAAACCACCATGGAAGTATTATTGGGATTTTGCTTTAACATAAAATAGAAAGTCCTCACATCAAGATTTTTCCCCGGGAATTTTGATAAGGTAAAGATTAAACATAAAGTGAACTTCACAAAGAACAAATAAACAAGGCTGCTAGGGTGCAAATTAATTTGGTAAACAAATATAGTTGTGGCAAAATCTTGGTAGCTGGCAGTAATTCAAATCCTGCCAGTCAAACTTCAGCAGTATGGCCTCAATGTTGCGAGATTTCATGAAGACTAGATTAGTAAGAACATGGGAGATCGATCCTGAAACCCAGAGAAAACTCAACTCAAAAGCACAGGCGAATATACACACGAATACGCTCCAAAGGAAATCAACGAATACTCACACTTGAAGTAAAAAGAATGTGACCCTAAACCAAGTCACTTCTCCGCTGTAAATGCTTCTCTTGCTGCCAACACCATTTAAAGCACTGCTGCACAAAAGACGGCCAAGGCTGGAAACCAACCTCTTGCCAACTAATAATGCTGTTAGGAAAAAATCTAAGTAGTCAAAAAAATCTTCTAGTAGCCAAAGATACACACATAAATATGGAGTGGAACCAGGTGAAGAATTGATTTAAAAGTTCTAAAATCTAATCCTACTTCTTTTCATTTAAATATGGAGTGGAACCAGGGGCAAAATGGACTTAAAAATTCTTCTTCCTAATATTCAATGGGGGGGGGGGGGGCGCAGAAGAAGAACTATCTAAATGAAAATCAGAAAGGAAAGCTTTAAGGATGTTTGTAGTTGCTAGCAGATAAATCATCTTTCAATCACTCTGACCTCATAAAATAAAGTTTGCGTCCTACCCAAAAAGACATTTTTGTACCTCTGTGAACCTACCATTGCATGCCTATCATTCCACATCTGCGCTCTTCAAATGGGTTCTAGGGAGAAAACTTGAGCAAAAACAGTCGGCCAAGTGAAAACAGTAATCCAAGACAAAGAACACATAAAAGTGACATCACAAGATAAGCTTTAACTCTAAGCAGGTAAATTTATTGAAGCTATTCATTATAAGGTGTCTATTTCCTATAAACACCACAATAACAAGAAACTATCTTAAAGTAATTAAAAGGCAATTCGCAAAATAATATTTTTCTTAAGAATATATATATGAACAGGTCTCACAGGCAGGGCTTATTCGATTCAATTAAATAGAAGAACCTACAGAAGAAAGACCCACTTTACTTTTTCACTTAAGTTCTCATCAAGAGCAAGAAAAGATCTATTTATCAAAACAAATGCAGTGAAACCTTCACACCAAATGCAGCACACAGAAATGTATTTTATTACAAGTCCTCTGCACATCAACACTGAAGCCTGATGCAGGGCTCAGGGGCCCTGAGGGCTGTGTAAGCAGTATCTACTCTAAACAAGTCAACCTGTATTTTCACTCACGAACATTCCCCAGTGGTCAGTACTGCCAGTGGGAATCCAACTCATTATTGCTTATAAGATTCTGACTCTAAAAAAAATAAAAAATCACATTTTCTTAAGACAAATGATCAAACATTTAAATAGGAATTTTTCTCTCTCATGATTGATGATATCTGTAATTCACACAGGATGACAACTGACAAATCACATCATGTTCTAGAAGAAACTTAAGGTCCTCATAAGGATTTATACTATGATGTGGCTTGTTCGCCCCTTCACTCATTTAAATGCCCTTCAACCAAAATAATGCTGCTCTGATGGTTTTAAAAATTACAACCCAGTCAATATAGCTGCTGGCAAACTCAGCAAGCTCTTGAATTTAAAACACGAGAGGAAAGGGCAAAATCCATAAAGGAGACAACGGGGAGAAAAGAGGGGGCTGGACAAAAGGCAGGGTAGGGGGAACTTTATTAATGAAAAGGAGATGGTTGAATTTTCCCAAAATCTGATTTTCTAAATGCTCAGTAGGAGACTCCATCAGATATTTGAAAGAGTCCTAAGTTTAAAATGGTAAGTAAGCATCCTCACAAAATGTTATATAGCTTACTGGCACACTGAGAGGAAGTGTCTTTAAAACACCTCAAGCACCTTGACACGTCAAAATGGAACGCAGCTCTGCCCTGCTGTCACCAGTTACTGAATACGACGTTTCCACCATTTCCACTAATATCTGACTATGTTCGGCCCTGGCAGAAGGAGGCTTTCATTCGGCAATAAAGAAGAAAGAGTCTTTGAAGTGAAGAGTGGAGGCGAAGTTCAGCCATGTCAGTTCCGCCCACTCCTCTGCTGCTAGAAAGATCTACAGCTCACAAAGCTCTTCAGGCCTGAGCCAGATTCTCAGGAGAAGACACCAAACTGCTGAAGGACACTTTTTATGGTATCTTCATTATTTGTTTTCTCCTTGGTTTTCAAAAATCTTTGTGGTTTATCAAGCTGTTTTTATTGTCTCTCTTTTATTTTGGTGCTGAGGATCAAACCCAGAGCCTGGCACAAGCAAAGCATACTGTCAACAACCAAGTTAAGCACCCCACCCCATCATGCTGTTTCCAACATGGTTAGTCCATGTAAATAAGGTTTAAGAAGGGGTTTACAAGGAACGGGGTAATCCAGGGAGAAGATGAGTGTCCCTGGGACAGGACAGCAAAGTAGGAGACTAGAAGACAGTTCCTCCTGTCCGTCTACCTCTGTCACTAGGAAACCTCAGGGAAGTCTGCAATGCTCACAGAAATCTACTGCTATCAAGCGTTTCTGTCCCCTCCACTATCTGGCCACTTAGCAAAACACAGAAAACACCAAACACTCTGATTCTCATATTCTAGTGTGCTTAATCCCCTCTAAGGCCCAAAGATGACTTTTTATGCAGAACAGAGATCCTGGAATCTGTTCTAATAAAAACATCATACTTTCAGAAAGCAAGGCTGGTCAAGAACAGTTAAAAAGGTACAGTGGAAGGAAAAACTTAGAAGAAATACTGGCTTTGATGACTTTTATTCAACAAGTCAAACTGATTACACTAGATGGGTCAGGAACGCAGTCTCCTTCATAAGTAGTTCATTAGCTGCATCACTGATCTGTTACTGTTACAGAAAGAACTAGGCTTGGGGATAAAGTCTTAGGAATTTTCTTGAGGCTTCATCCAAGTACACAGCTTTCAACTAATAAAAGATGTTCTGTGGTCTGAGTAGTTCCTATAATGTTATTATAAAAGAAAGCCACACTGACAACTACCTGGCATACTACACTAAGTACTTTGGGCATGTATCAATCGCACAACCCTATGAATCAGGCCCTATGTTTTCCAGCTCAGAAAATCATGGCTACCGTGCACACAACTATTGAGTAGAGAAGGCAGCATATAAAACTCCAAATAGACAAGACCAGAAAAGAAATTCCCTATATCACGTAATAATCAAAACACTAAATGAAAAGAATAAACAAAAGATACTAAAAGCTGCAAGAGAAAAAGACCAAGCCACATATAAAGGCAGGCCCATTAGAATAACACCTCACTTCTCAATAGAGACTCTAAAAGCCAGAAGTGACTGGGCACACCAACACTCTGAGAGACCACAAATGTCAGCTCAGACCAATACCCAACAAAACTATTAGTCAAGATCCCCAAAGAAAAAAGAAACATTCCACAATAAAACCAAACTTAAGCCATTTTTATCTACAATCCAGCTCTACCGAAAGCCCTGCAAGGAAAACTTCAGTCCGAAGAGGTTAACTACACACCAAGAGGACACAGGAATAAACAACCCCAGAATAGTAAATCAAAAGAGGGGGAGCATACAACAACAAAATAATAAGAACCAATAAACACTGGTCATTGATAACTTTCAATATTAATAGTCTCAATTCCCCAATTTTAAAAATTCAAAAAACAAAAAACACAGGCTGACAGACTGGATTCTGCAACATCCAAGAAACACACCTCACTATCAAAAATAGACATGTCCTCAGCATAAAAGGATAGAAAAAGGTATTCGAAGCAAATGGACTCAAGAAGCAGGCAGGTATAGTCACGTTAATATCTGACAAAACAGACTTTAAGCTAAATTACCAAAAGTAATCAGAAGAGACAGGGAAGGACACTACATACTCAAAGGAAAAATCCACTAAGAGGATACCGGAAGTCTAAACATATGCACCAAACACTAGGGTACCCAACTTCGTAAAAGAAACACTACAGCTAACATCACATATTGATCCTCACACAGTGCTAGTGGATGACTTCAATTCCCAATTTTGACTTCAGTATGCCACTATTGGCAATATTCTTGCCAATAGACAGGTCATCCAGACAAAAACTAAATAGTTAAATAATGCCATAAATCAAATGGATCTAATAGACATTTACAGAATGTGTCACCCAAACACAAAAGAATATACTTTCATCTCAGCACTGCCCACAGTGAGCTGGACCCTCCCACAGCAATCAAGTAAATGCACCACCAGCTTGCCCACAGGCCAGTCTGATTGGAGGCATTTTCTCAATTGAGGTTCTCTTTTCTAGCTTCTGTCAAATTGACATAAAACTAGTCACCACAGCTACATAAGGAACTTCAAGACCAGCCTCCAACACATAAGAGCCTTCCCCCAGCCGCTGCCCCCAACACACACACACACACACACACACACACACACACACACACACACACACACACACAGAGAGAGAGAGAGAGACAGACAGACACAGACACAGACACAGACACAGACACAGACACAGACAGACAGACAGACAGACAGAGAGAGAGATGAGATATGGGGGGGGAGAGGGGGTAACAGAAACTGCTTTCAGTTTTCCATTACCTATTCACTGATAAACTTTAATCCAGTGTGTTCCAGATTTTAGTTTTCATTAGCTTCTTGCCCCCTAAGCCATGTATACTATGAACAAATTTGTGTAAGGGGGTAGAAACTGGTTCTCCTATCACTGTCCTTGAGAAACACTCAAAACATTTTAACAGTCTGGCAAAAACAAATGCCTCACTCAAGCACCAGATTTTCTTACTAAAAAACACACCACCAAAGAGGGACCACAATTGCAGAGCTCAATTCAAAGAGCTATTTGTAACTGAAATAATTTTCCATCCCCTAACTGTTCCCATTCTCCCAAGGACAGATGACTTTTACTCTCAGCCCCAATTTCAAAGTCCTGGCTGGAATCTAGGTTTGCAAAGCTCTGAATCTGAACCACAATAAGAAATAATGCCTTTACCTACTGGTAAGGAGACAGAGATGGAAAACAAGCAAATAAAGGTGCACATAAAGCTGACCACTAAGGAAATACAGTTAAAGCCATAGAAAACAGCTTACAGCCATCCATGACAAGACACTAGCCCAATGAGGTAAGCCTATGAACGTTTCTATGATTAAAATTGTTTTAAATATATATGAATAATATTAAGTCCTGCTGGGAATCCAGAGCAACAGAAATTCACACACATTGCCAGGAGGAATGCAAACAATCCGCCATTCCAGAACCACATAACTCAACAATCTTATTTCAGATATTGCCCTAGATAAACAAACACATACCTGCCTTTAAAAAACAAGTCACGGGCAATGGTGGCACACACCTTTAATCCCAGCACTCTGGAGGCAAAGTCAGGTGGATCTCTGTGAGTTCAAGGCCAGCCTGGTCTACAGAGCGAGATCCAGGACAGGCACCAAAACTACAAGGAGAAACCCTGTCTTGAAAAACCAAAAAAAAAAAAAAAAAAAAAAACAAGAGTCAGGTGAATCCCAGCACTCAGGAGGTGGAGGCAGGCAGATCTCTGTGAGTTCTGGGAGAAATCCTCTCTGGTCTCTTCAAGCAACTACACTCCCAATACAAACCCTACACAGACAAACATGCAGATACATACATATTTTTAATACTATTCAGCAATGAAAAGAAATGAACTAGAATACACCATCAGATGGAGAATTGGGCTGTTTTTAAATGTTCTTGAAAGATAATATACTATATTTTATTATTTTGCTAATGCTGCCTAAAAGATCACAGACCTTATCACTAAAACAATAAAGTCCTCAGAGCTGGAGAGATGGTTCATTGGTTAAGAACCCTAGCTGCTCTTCCAGAGGACCCAAGTTTGGTTCTCAGAACCTACACAGTGGCTCACAACCACCTGTAACTCCAGTTCCAGGGGATCTCACGTCCTCCTCTGGCCTCCAAGGACACCAGGCATGTACATGGTGCAGACATTCAAGCAGGCAGGCCACTCATGTGCATAAAATAAACTAATCTAAACAAATTTCAAAAAAGCAAAAAAAGAGTTCAAAGGATACATGCCAAAGTTCAGTGTCTGCTGGCTTGATATCTTCTGAAAACTCTATTACCATGCCGGTGGCTGCTACAATGAACTGGATGTACATTTCTCCACAAAATTCATTTGTTGAAATCCTAAATGCCCCTCCCCAAGGTGGTGACTGGTATTAGGAAGTCATTAGTTCATTAGTTCATGGGGACAGAGTTCTCACAAATAGCATTAGTACCCTTCACAAAGGGTCCCTAGAGAGACCCAAGCAAAGGCCCAGCAAAGGCACTAAGAGCAGACACAGAATCTGCAGCATTTGACCTTCCACACCCCAGGCTCCAGACAAGGGACTTCTTTTCATAAGATATAAACAGACTAAGACAGCACCTTCTCACGGTGACCTCACAGGGCCTTTCCTCTGCACTTGCAGCCTTGGATCTCTCTGTCTCCCTATTTCTTCTTCCTCAGAAAACATCAATCAGATAAGAACGGGGATCCCCCACCCCCATAGAGCCCCATTTTAACTTAATCAGCCCTTTCAGGCCCTGTCCTAACTGTTATCACATTCTGAGGTGCAGGATATTAGGTCTTCAACATACGATTGTTGAGGGGTCATGTCACAGTACAGTATACAACAGTAACAAAGTTCTCTCCTTGACACAGCCCGAGCAGGGCCCCTCTAAGTGTCCTCTCTGACTGGGTCTCTGCCCTTTGGCACACTTTGTCCAGCCTTAAGAATCCTGCTGAGTCTGTTTACTAAGAGTCATCTGCTCTAAACACCATACCACTAATACCTGTCTTTAGCATGCATCCTGTGAAGTTGGTCTAGGAAGAGCCCCTAGCTAACCTTGATAATAATCTCAATAACAATCTATCCACTGAGTCTTACCTGCCCTTTGGTTATAAGTCTCTATTTGTCCTCATTAGACCCAGAGTTGAGTCACAAATGTAGTAGCCCGTTGAAGACTTTCCTTTGAACATCCTTCCTTCTTTAACAGCAATACGGTTCTATGGATACAGCGCTCTAGCTATAACCCAATGATGAGGATCAAGAACAGGCTCTGCCTCCCCAGGGTGAGAGGCTGTCACCATGAAGTGGTAAGCTGCTTTGGGGAGGACAAAAGCTGACAGCAGTAGTTACAGGTGTCACAGAATAGTCACATGAGCACACGCAAAAGAAATATAAAACCTGAAACCTGGTGAGATCTGAACAAAGCTTACCATTAACGGCACCAGTTATGCGAATGAGACTTAGGAAAGCCAAGTGTACTGTAGGGATATTCTACACTGTTTCCCACCATCTGGGTTAGTCTAAAACCATTTCCAAATAAAAGATTACAGGAAAGTCTTGACAGAGACTTTTAGGGGAAAGTCATAGATTCTGTAGGGAAGCGTGAAGAGCCAATTAGAGGCGACATTGCCAGGCATGGTTCATTCCCCCATACCCAAATTAAAAATTACAACATTAGGTTTTCCCCACCAGACACTCTCACCCCACCGCAATACTTATGTGGGCTTTCCCAGGGAGAAGAAATCTGAATAAATAAGAAGATAATAGCTGAGAATCAACCCTTTAGGCAAAGATTATCAACAGCCTCATTGCTTCTTTCTCCATAGTCTCTTGGCCTGGAGATGGGAATGATTTAAATACACAGAGTGGGACTTCAAGAGCAATACCACACTATATTTCTGCTTGTTAATTTTATTCTTCCTCAATTTGATTTCAGAAATAAGACAGGGGATGAAGAAGGGATAAGAACAACTTTCATCTTGGTGTTGATTCATATTTAATTTCTTACAAACTTGCCGCAAAAATTATATTTCATCAATAAGACAATGAAAGGGTTAACACTTTTGTCCATTAAAGAAACTTTAACTACTTCCAGGGTATAAATAAACTTTGAATTATTAAAGAAAAAAAAGTTATAAATGCCTGAAATTAAGCTGCATCCACCCCCACAAGTCAGTTTTAATCTAGGCTCTCTCCAGTCTGAAGCAGCCACAGGATCCCTAGCATCCCCTTAGGAAATTATCACTATCTGAGTTTCCCATCAAAATTTAAATTAACTTGAAACAGCTTGAAACTTGCTATTAATCTCCCAAATTACATTTGTAAATTCAAATTAAAATATTCTTAATTCAAAGCAAAGTAGCATTACAACACACACAAGTGAGTATAGGGCTCAGGAAAGCACTCACACATGAACAGAAGTCATCCCCCTTAGCACATTCCTACAAGACAGCATTATGTCCTTTAGAGATAAACTACAACACCCCCCAAAAAAACTGTAACATAAGCAATAGTGATATAAATTCTCACTATTCGACGAGGATGAGAATTAAGTAGAATAATTAAAATATAATTCCAGTAAAGTTTTTTTGCTTAAAATATAATCTTGACATATCCATCCTCAATATCTCATTAAATAGTTATAAAATATGTAAAGTTGAAAAGAAAGGAAAAAGAAGCTCAGAGCATAGCACAGGGCTGGCAAGCTGGTTCCATGGGTAGGGACATTTGCCTGAGCCCACACGGCCACAGGACAGAAGGGGAAAATCCACCCCCATCCATGAACCTCTGGCCTACACACTTCTCACACAGACATGCACACAGGTACACACACAGAATTTTTAAAAGAAAACTTAGCAATAAAACTAAGAGCAAACGACTCCAGAAAGAGTTAAAGCCAGCAGCTTTATGATTTATGTTCATTTGTGCCAGGCTGTCACCAAAGCCCTGTTTCCTAAAGGAGTCAGTTCTAATCCACGTTTAGAAGGCAGATGTCTTCAAAAACCAGAGCAGGACCACAGCACATTTACAGCTGGATTCCCCTAACTTATTCTGCATCACAAACACCACACAGAACTTGCTGTTTTGGTTTTTGTTTGGGCTTTTTTCTTTCTTTTTCTTTTTTTTCTTTTTTTTTTTTCTTTGCTTTCTGTTTGGGCTTTTGGTTTTCGGGGGGGGGGGGGGGCGCGGGGTTGGTGTTTTGTTTTGTTTTGTTTTGTTTTGTTGGGGGGAGGGCCTGCTGAATAAAATGAGTGGGTTTGTAGTACAGTTTTTGTCACAGACCTGGGTATTGGTTTACCAATCCTGAAATTAGTTAAATTTTAGACATTTGCACATTAGCCATGAACAAACCTCAACTCAAGTACAAGAAATATAAAAATTCAAAAAGAATAGGGTAGGGTAACGGTCTGGGTGGGTATAACACCTGCCAGGCAAGCCTGATGACCTGAGTTTAGAGCCCCAAACCTGTGTAAAAGGCTAACCCAGTAAGTAGCACAAGCTCCTGTAATCCCAGAGTGCCTCCAGGAACTAGGCAGACAGGAGCTGCTCCAGAAGCTGGCCACACAGTGGCAGAGATCCTCTCTCAAACATGGTGCAGAGGCAAGGACTAACGCCAGAAGCCTGTCATCTAACCCCACATACAAACTGCGTCACACATACACCCATACTGACACACGGACATACACAAACAACAGTAATATAAAAGTGAACTAAACTCTAAAACCTATCAGAATGTTTATATCTACTCCCTGGTAGTGAGTACTACATTACTTCCAGTTTGGAGCTATTAGGAATAAAGCTGCTATGAACACATACTTTCATTTCTTCTGAGTAAATATCCAGGAGTAAGAATGTTGCATCATATAGTAAAGGCGTGTTTAATCACATAAGATGCTCTGAGACATTTCCATGGCATCATAATGATGTACATTATGGCTGACGCTCTCAAGAGCAATTACAATGCTTAAGAGAGACAAATACCAGATCCTTACGAGGCCATATCCCAAGTCCAGGTTGGGTTCCTACCAGTGATGAAGAAGCATGGTTACATTGGAAGCTTGAAATCATTGACAATCACAGAGCATCAGAGAATACACCGTGGTTGTCAACCCTTAGATTGGTGGTATTTTTTTTTTTTTTTTTTTGGTTTTTCGAGACAGGGTTTCTCTGTGCAGCTTTGCGCCTTTCCTGGAGCTCACTTGGTAGACCAGGCTGGCCTCGAACTCACAGAGATTCGCCTGGCTCTGCCTCCCGAGTACTGGGATTAAAGGCGTGCACCACCACCGCCCGGCGGTGGTATTTTTAACTCAGCCATTACTGGTAGATAGCTGCATCTAACTTTGACTTGATTTCCTTTTCCTTGAAGACCAATCACGCTGAGAATCTTCTTTACAGTTTTAAGAACATCAATACATCTTCCTTCTAAAGGATCTGCTTAAATACTTTCCTCATTTTGGGATAATCATACAATGGAATATTATTCAGATAGAGAAATGAATCAAACCCACCAAAGAATGAACTATAAGGCAACTGGCTAAGGAAAATTCTGTTTACAAAACCCTAAAATGAAAAAAGGAAAAACTAATCTATAATACCAAAAATCACTCAATGGTTGCCTCTGGCAGAGAACACAAGTTGCTTATAGAAAATGGAACAATTGCATTTTATTTTAGATAGCAGTTACACAGGTGTATTCCTTTTCATAAATTAGAGACTTGTATATTTAAATTTTGTGAAGTTTGGTATAGGTAAAGTATACATCTGTGTAAATATTTATACAAGAGTTACTTTATATATCTTTTTTTTTTTTTTTTTTTTGGTTTTTTGAGACAGGGTTTCTCTGTGTAGCTTTGCGCCTTTCCTGGAACTCGCTTTGTAGACCAGGCTGGCCTCGAACTCACAGAGATCCTCCTGAGTGCTGGGATTAAAGGTGTGCGCCACCACCACCCAGCCCTTATATATCTTTTTATACAATATAATTGTATTTCATTTCTTATGTGAAAATAAAGGCTGAGCTATTAGCTGTCTACCTAAGTTTCAAAACACCTTCATAATGGCAAACCAGTATGTGACCTAAATCCATCCAGGGCCCAGGCACAAGCAAGCCATTCTGATTTCTCACCTATTTTACCATGGTGGCACTGCCATTGAGGAAGAGATGTACTACTGAAAACAACATGGCTTCGGACAAACGGGACAACTCCCACCTCTCTGCCACTCTGTCCTTCAGATCCCTGGACTGCATCCTACAACAGTCCTTGTTTCTCAGACTGTTAAGAATTCTTGGCTTTGGAGAACTATCTATCTACTCTTCAAAGAGACTACTCTTCAAAGAGACCATTAAACTTGTGTTGACCAAATGTTTCATATGCTTGAAGAGTTCTGATCTTTGACTAACATTTCAAATATCTAATGCTATTATGCATTAGACCTCACTGTAAGAAATAATTCTGGGGCAAAAAGAAAAAAAGAATAAAGGGCTTACGATCCAAATCACATAAGCAAGTCTTCTGGATGCATTCCTGCAATCCCATTTCTGAGGAGATAGAAGCAAGAGGATCAGAATTCAAGATCATCGTCTGCTACACAGTAAATTCAAGGACAGCCCAAGCTACATAGACTCCTGTCTCAAAAAAGAAAAATAGAGTTTTAGTTCACCGTAGGAACTGGAATGGGATCAGTGAGATCATGCAGAGGATATAAGCATTTTCCATAATAATCTGGTGACCTGAGCTTCAATTCCCAGGACCTGTAACAAAAGGAGAGAACCAACTCCCAGTTATCCTCTGACCTCCACATGTGTGCCATAGCATGCATACACACACACACACACACACACACACATACACACACACACACACACACACACACACACACACACACACACACACCCCTACACCTTCCTGTAGGCACGCACTCACCACCATCGCATGCAGGCACACACAAGGCACTTCATATAGAATCAAAAGGTATGCCTCCACCTTCAGACAAGAACTGTCTTGGGGTCTCTATTGCTGTGAAGAGACACCGTGACCAAGACAACTCTATGAAAGAAAGCAGTCAATTGGGGGCTCGCTTGCATTTCAAAGGCTTGGTCCACCATGGTGGGAGCATGGCAGCACACATGGTACCAGAGCAGTAGCCGAGAGCTACATACTGCTCCACAGGCAGCAAGCAGAGAGAGACACTGGACCTGGTGTAGGTTTCTGAAACCTCAAAGCCCACCCCACCACAGTGACACACTTCCTCCAACAAGGCCACACCTCCTAATCCTTCTAATCCTTTCAAACAGCTCTACCTCTGGTGACTAAGCATTCAAATATATAAGCCTATGGGGCATTCTTTTTTTTTTGTTTTGTTTTTTTTGTTTTTTTTTGTTTTTTTTTTTTGTTTGTTTTTTTCAAGACAGGGTTTCCCTGTGTAGCTTTGCGCCTTTCCTGGATCTCGCTCTGTAGACCAGGCTGGCCTTGAACTCACAAAGATCCGCCTGCCTCTGCCTCCTGAGTGCTGGGATTATGGGGCATTCTTATTCAACTCACCAGAGGAACCTTTAAGGCTCCTGAACTGACCAGATGACGTACCACCTCATGATGATCAGTTAGCATCATTGACTATAGCAAACATGGTGCTTACTATTCTTGGGGCTGAAACTACCAGGCAGCCCTTGGTCCCTCAAAGTTAAGTTAGTAAGAAATGTGTATTGAGACAATATGAAGCTTCCCTTGGTTTTTCACATTGCAGGTCAGCTTGCCACTTCACACAAATTACCTCAAGAGACTGATCACGACTTCATCTTACCCTCTGAATACTAAACGGGCTTCTCACAAGCTTCCCAACTTCAATCTCCTTATCTACTGCAGTTACTTCAACTGTCAAGGTCAATGCTTAAAAGGAAGTTTATATATAAACGTACTTGAAAAGTAACAGAAAATAACAGACACGATAGGAAAGCACAGGGAAGTTTGTTAAAATATGCTCCTAAGCCAGAAGTTCCCAGACTTCTTCTTTAAGGACTATAGGTTATCAGAAAAATACAAAGGTAAAATATTAATGAAGATATGAAAACAGGCTTTGGACAGGTTAACAAGTCGATTTCAAAGTGAAAAAGGACACTGAGTTTGTACTGCTTTGCTACACTATTACCATAGCATACTAACCTTGTGTGTGCTTATTATAAAACCATCCATTGTGGTACAAGGAGGAACTCTGAGCTGACACTGGAAACACATCACCTGAAGTGAATTCCAAGTGACAAGCTCCTCATTAATCATCATTTTGAAACATTAATATTTCAACATAAAGTCCTTCATCTCATTGTTTAAAATTTCAAGTAAACGGGGCATCCCAAAGATCTCCCTGCAAAATGCATTTTCCATCCCACCTCTCAGCAAACCTGACATACTTGCCAATTTATTCTAAAAGGTCACAGTATAAACAGAGAGCTGCTGTATCTCAGGGGGAAAAAAAAAAAA
>CABHPR010095276.1:0-31859 GCA_902168415.1 Peromyscus melanophrys
GAAAGACATGGGGATTGCCCAATGACGGAGAAATGGATGAGATCTACATGAACAGTCTGGACGCCCCAGGTGGAGCTCCGGGAGTCCAATTGGCGAGAAGGAGGAGGGTTTATGTGAGCAAGAGTTGTTGGGACCAGGGATGGATGGAATACAGAGACAAGTGGCCAAACGAATGGAAACACATGAACTGTGAACCAATGGCTGAGGGGCCCCCAACTGGATCAGGCCCTCTGAATGGGTGAGACAGTTGATTGGCTTGATCTGTTTAGGAGGCATCCAGGCAGTTGGACCGGGTCCTGTGCTCAGTGCATGAATTGGCTGTTTGAAACCTGAGGCTTAGTAGAGACCCTTGGCCCAGCCTGGGAGGAGGGGACTAGACCTGCCTGGGCTGAGTCCACCAGGTTGATCTCAACCCTCGGTGGAATCTTTGCCCTGGAGGAGATGGAAATGGGTGGTGGGCGGGGAGTGGGGGGGTGCCGGGGGGGGGGGGGTGTTGGAGGAGGGGGGGATGTGGGTGGTGGGGAGGCGGGCGGGACGGGAGGAGGGAGAACAGGGGGAATCTATGGCTGATAGGTAAAGTTGAATTGTATATTAAAATAAAATAATAAAAAAATAAAAAAAAGATTTTTTTATATTATTTTTATGTGTATATGTGTGTTGGTATGTGCACATGAGCACAGTTACCTTCAGAGTTTGGAAGATGATGTGAGATCCTCTGGAGTGGGAGTTACAAGAGGATGTGAGCCACCTGTCTTGGGTACTAGGAACCAAACTCAAGTCCTCTGCAAGAGCAGCAAGCACTATATAATGCTAAGACATCTCTCTAGCCCCTGATTGACTGTTAACAATGATAAGTAATAGCTCAATCCAGTGTCATAAGGCTCTTGCCACCTGCAATGAATTTTCAAAAATTGTTTATTGTTGCTGCTATTTGGCACCTCCCTACATTTTCGTAATGAATTTTAGTCATTTTAACACCCAGTTTCCCTCCCTTATTGCCCTGGAACACTTCTCAAGTTCTCTGACTTTAATGTGGTCTTTTTGTCTGTGGCTCACAGATTTTAATATTAGTTTCCACAGGTGTGTATTTGTTAGTTTTCTATTGTTTTGATAAACACTTTGTCCAAATGCAACATGGGGACAAACGGGTTTATTTCAGTTTACAGTCCCAATCCATCATGAAGAAAAATTAATGTAGAAAGTCAAGGCAGGAACATGGAGATGAGAACTACAGCAGAGGCCATGGAGGAGCACTGCTTATTGGCTTTCTCCCCATGGCTTGCCCAGCACAGCACACTACACAAGCCAGGACTAGCTGTTCACGGGTGGCACAGCCCACTGTGCTTTACATGTCTTCATCTGTCTCTGTGCAGCTTGTGGTTTGCTGTTGCTTCCATTCCAAAATAGATATTTGAATATGAAATAGTGGTAAGTACAGGGACAGAGTGGGAGGGCAGGGAGGGAGAAACCATGATAGATGAGGACATTGTGGGAAAAAGAAGAGGCAGGGTGCCAGGGAGGCTCTCAGGAATCCACAAGGATGACCCCACCTTGGAGTGCTGGCAGTGGTCTAGAGGGTGTCTAGACTGGTCTACTCTGGTGACCAGTCTAGTGAATACCTAACAGTCATCATAGAGCCTTTGTCCAGTGACTGATAATGGAGACAGATACAGAGATCCACTGCCAGGCACAAGGCTGAATCCAATCAATGAGAGAGGAGGGATTCTGGGGGGGGGGGGGGGGGGCACTTCAAGATCTTGATGGGAGGACGTGTAGAGACTAGCAGCCACAGTAGTGGAAGACCATAAACTGTAGACTGGTGGCCATGGAGCCCCTTGGGACTGAACTAGGCCCTCTGGATATGGAAGACGGTTGTTTAGCTCGAACTGTTTGGGCGGCACCCAGGCAGGGGGATCAGGATCTGTCCCTGGTGCATGGGCAGGCTTTTGGGAGCCCGGTGCCTGTGGTGTGGTGCGACGCCTTGTGCAGCCTTGGTGGAGTGGGGAGGGGCTTGGACCTGCCTAGGCTCAGTGTATCAGACTCTGCTAACTCCCCATGGGAGACCTTGTTTTGGGAGGGAGGGCTGGAGTGCGGGAGGAAGGAGGAGGGGGGATCTGTGGGTGGTATATAGAGTGAGTAGAAAATTTCTTAATAAAGAAAATGAAATGAAAAAAAAAGAATGAAACAATCTGATAAAATTCAAAGAAAAAACTATATTTCTTTGTGCAGATTATTAAATTTACTACTAATAAAATATGCCACATTAAAAAAAAGAAATAGTGGTAAGTGCAGAAATCAGATTCAGTTCTGTTTTGAGTTATTGCAACTGTTGTTGATGATAATGTATTTTGTTTTACTATCATTTTAGGCCTTCCTAGTGCCAAGGGGTACTCAGAAATGACAAATTCTTCTGTCTCTTATGAACCTTTTCCCTTCTCTGTATAACATGGTCAGTTTCTAAGTTTTCTAACCTATGCATTTAGTTTCTAGTACCCTAAGTTTTAAGACTGACAGCAAATGGGATAAAAAGGAAAAAAGAAGGAGCTGATCAAAGGTGTTAGACTTTGAAATCTCTCATAAGCTCCTTCCACCAGAGGCCAAAGGGATGGGGCCCTGGGGGATGGGCAGTACTGCTTGTCACCTCCCTGCTCCAGAGCAGCAGCAGCAGCAATCTGGAGCATCTGGCCTTGGTGTCTGGAATCAGTGTCTTTTGCTCTGTCTGGTTTCTGGAGGTCAGTGGTAAACTCATCTTTGTAATCATGCACAGCTCCTGGTCCTGGCACTGTGAAATGAGCGGCTGTTAAGTGCTGGAAGTTGAAATTACCAAAATCAACAGCTGTTTCCCTTGTAAAACTTTTCTGGCAATCTCAAAGTTTCAGAAAGCTCAGAATTTTCAATATAGTTATATTAGATTTAGTCAAAGTAATTTCTATCCATTTATAGAAAAGGACTCCAGTGCTCCCCAGCCTCAATCTTCCCAGAAACCTCATCTTCAAAGTAATTTTTCCAAACCAATTGCTGTGTCTTATTTCTTAAAATCCTATCAGTTTCAACTTTCACAACAACATTGTATTCTATGATAAATATATGACAACAAGGAAATAACTATTAGTCATCCAAAATAATTGGTTCCTTAATATTTATGCTGTAAAATAATTATTCGTGTCTCTGGTTTTCCATGATAAAATAAAGTTCACATCTACATCTATCGTTTTCCATCCTCAGAGTGTTTAGAGAATAGTTTAACCTTCCTTGTGCTTTAATTTCTTTTGTAGCTCTATCACTTCCTACTTTGAAAACCTTGTACAAATCATGTTGGGTTTTCTTGGACCAATTTTTCTTTAATTTAAGAGGACAACATTATATTTACCTCATTAGACATGGTTAAGTAAAGTATTTAAACATGAAACAGTACTAATACTTCTCTATTAATTATTCCCTCTTCTCACATCAAGTATTTCCATTCTCTCATACTCTCCCTCTTCCTTCTCC
The DNA here is from genome assembly GCA_902168415.1 of Peromyscus melanophrys. Taxonomy (NCBI): domain Eukaryota; kingdom Metazoa; phylum Chordata; class Mammalia; order Rodentia; family Cricetidae; genus Peromyscus; species Peromyscus melanophrys. The sequence continues at coordinate 3,493 of CABHPR010095276.1, forward strand.
TTCTATTTTTCTTCTTCTGTCCCCCTCATTCCTTATCTCTCTACCTCTGCTCCCCAGCCTCCTCTCCCTACTTACTTAGGACAGTTTATTGTCCATATAAATGTACTCGGGGTGATATGAGCTTTTGTGACTAGTTACACAGTTCAATCTGTAAGTTCTTTCAATGTTCCCAGCCATAAAGTCAGGGCCCATTTTTATCTCTGTTAGCTCTTCTTATTTGATCTATTTTCCATTTTTTTCCAGTCTCATGGATCACTAAACTATGGCAAGATATATTATATTTGTCCTCCCAGATCCTACATACTCCTCAGAATGTGTCTGTGTTCCCCTCATGATCCCTTTGTGAACTATTTCATGATCTCTTGTTTTTAAAGATTTATTTGATTTTCAATTATGTGTATACATGTGTCTGTGGGAGGGTACAAGCACATGAGCACAGATGCAAGTGAAGGCCACAAGGTGGTGTTGGATCTCCTGGAGACAGAGTTATAGGTGGTTTTGAAACACAGGGTGTGGATCCTGGGCACTGAACTTGGATCCTCTGGAAGATCTGCAAAGTTTCCTAACCACTGAACCATCTCAGCAGACTAACAACTTTTAAATTAATCTAGATTTAAATTAATATGGCAGCAGTATTACTTGAAAAGGAATGATATGGAGTTTAATAAACAAATATAATATATTCTATAAGATTTTAAGCTCAGGAGATTAACTGGGTTTAAATATGTTTTCTACTGATGATTAGCCTGTGATATTATATTGCTCAAATACTTAGATTTTTGGTTTCTTATCAGAAACCAGTCTTACCTCTTTTCTGTCAATAGTTGGAATATCTGCTATGATTGACCAAGACATTCAGAACTAACAACACTCTGTATCAAATGCCTCCCTTTATAACTAATAATAAGTACATAACCAAGACAAGCCAGTCGATGTACTGTCTCTATGTTGATTTTTATATCTAAAAATACTCACTATGCTTATCTAAACATGTGTCATGCCATTTCTGTTCTTATACGGCTTCATTTGTGTTTTCTGATATTCTATCTTCCCACCTCCAGAATTTGGGTCTCCTGCATTTGTCTCTTAATATCTCTGTTTATGTAAGTCCAGTCACTGTTTCTTGTGTTCTAGTTTATGACATAACTCACTGTTACCTATGGAATAAGCAAATGGCATCAGTCAGTCACTATCATATCGAATGGAGGTAAATGCATGCCACAGTTTAAAAGTAATATTAAAATTTGAAATGAGTCAACATCATGTTTAGTGCATGCCTCTAATTAACCTAGCACTCACAAAACAGAAGCAGGTAAATGTATGTGGGTTTTCCAGGCCACTGGGAGCTACATAATAAAACCTTGTCTCTAAAAACAAAACCAAAACAAAACAAAGACAAAAAGATGATGATAGTCAAAGATAAGTAAACACCTTAATCTTTTTCCACATTACTGCACCCTATGGGAAATGTAGGAAAACATAGTTGGGATTCAAGCAGGATGATGTCAATATTCCCAGATATTTCAGATAAAACACAATCCATGTTTTGTTTATTTATATATTTACTTATTGTTTATTTTCATCATTTGAGACACTTTCCCATATAGGTCAGGCTGATCACTAAGCTGACAGTGAAGTAATGCACTTGAAATCCTGATCTTCCTCCTCTCCATACCAAATGCTGTGATAGAGGCCATGCCTTAACATTCTTCACCCTAACACCTTCTTTTAATGCTCAGAAACTCAATACTGATTTATATCCAACAGAAAATATCTATACCAAGCCGTATTTGTTTCTGATCTGTTGCTATGTAAGGTAAGAACAATTTAAATGTAATGTAGAGCTTACTGATTCTCTGTACTTTCAATTTCAATATTATTTATTTATTTTTAAATATGTATAGGCTTAGAGGATAAACAATAGAAAGTTTTTGTGGCTCATTGCTTATCTTAATAATGTTCCTGTCTCCCCATGCCTCTTTCCTACCCAGGAAAGAGTCTTTATCAGGTCTCTGATGCTATTGACACTTGTACTCACGCTACAACATTCTCTTAATATTTGTCACCCCTTTTTTCCTCTTTATAATCTGTGATTTTCAACTATACACACTTGGAATCACTTGATAAGAGTCTCAGTGAGGAGTTGTCCTCATTGATTTTGACTGTAGACATGTCTATACTGATTAAGTCATTTAGTGTGGGAAGACACAGCCCACTTTGGGTGGCACTATTCAATAGGTAGAGGGTCCTGTACTGTACAAAGGTGATGAAATTGAGCTGAACAGTAGCAAAGCAAGCAAGTGAACATGCATACACTTGTTTCTCTCTGTTCTTAATTGTGGATGATATGTGACCTCCTACAAGTTTCTTTCTTGATTTCCCCACAAAGATTGACTGTGAACTGGAATTTGGACTCAAAATAAACCCTTTCTTGCCTAAGGCATTTTTTTAGGGTATTTTTGTCACAGCACCAGAAATGAAATTGGAGCAAACTCATTGCTTGAAAAGTTTTGGAGTGTTGCATATTCCTGCTTCTCCTTTTTGTTTGTTTCTTTGTTTGTTTGTTTTGTTTTTTAAGCCACTTCACCTGAAAAGGAAGGAACTACAAACCATTAGCTTTTATGTATGAGAAGAGAAGGCTGACTGCAGAAGTGTTACTCAAAAAGACAGAAACTGGCATAATATTCAGAAAAAAAAAGATGTTAAATCTAAAATTGGTAGAGCCCATTTTAGAAATGTTTCTCCACATAGAAATTTATACATAATAATGTCCATAAATTTGCCATATTAGCTGTTTCTAGCAAAATGGACCAAAAATAGCACTACAATATTAATAACGCTCAAAAGAGCAAAAACTGTAAAATGGTCAAGTCGCTTAAGTAATTGTTATCTATCCTGTGATCAATTGATCGTGTAATGCATTGAAATTATAAAATAGTATTTATTTATGACCAAACCATACTCAGAGTCACTGGAAGGAAAATTTGCCTGGGATCCTTTACAAAGTGCTGTCCTTGGCACTGGCTCCGTTCTGTCAGCTTATTCACAGAATATACTGCACCATAAATGGATTGCACCGCAATTAACAACATGAATGACTCTTTCTGAAAACTGTGTGAATAAAAAAAGAAATGCATACAATTGATTTTACATTTGTATTCATTACTTTTCTTGTTTCTGGAAAAATAATTTGACTAGAGAAACTTGAGGAAGAGATGGATAATTTTGGTTCGCAGTTTTAGAGAACAATACATTATGATGGAATGTCATGGCAGCAGGAACTTAAGGCAGATGATCACATTGTGCCCAGAGACATGAAGCTGAGAGAGATGAATATTAGTACTCAGCACCCTTTCTTATTTTGACCCAGTCCAAGAAAGAAACCATCCCATGGAAAGGTATATTCCACATTTAGAGTAAATATTTTTACTTTAATTAACTCAATCTAGAAACATCCTCAGAATTGTCCTTCCTTGATAATGCTAAATCCCAAGTTGACCATCAAAATTAACCATTACAATATATTTACAAAAAATACTATATAAAAATTGGAAGTAAAATTTGTATAAAATAATAAGAATAGATTTGTTTGTAAGAGCACTCCAGCTTTCTGGATATCTAAAATAAGCTTTGTCACATAAAATGGATCTCTATAAATCTATACTTAATACTATAGCTTATTTAAACAAAAGACAAATTTATGAATTTGAAGAGAGCTAAATTACCAATAAATCATTTCAACACAAAACATGAAAAAGGTAGGAAGTGGCAAGACACATTAAAACTTCTTATGCCAGCCACTGTCCAACGTGTTTAACAGGAAAAGGTATCTTCTTCCTTTCCTTTAATTCACCTCTAAAGCTCTGCTCTCCCAGATCTTTCCCCAAAAGTTAAGGAAAGTCCATGGTGAAGTTTATATGGTAATAAAGTTTAGGTTAGATGATGCTTCAACATTCATTTCAGTTCATTGATAACTTCTGATCTCTGTCTCTGTCTCTCTGTCTCTCTGTCTCTCTGTCTCTCTGTCTCTCTCTCTCTCTCTTTCTCTCTCTCTCTCTCTCTCTCTCTCTCTCTCTCTCACACACACACACACACACACCCCTACACCTACAGCCACACACACTCACAACTTTTATAGTCCTTTTGACATAGGTGTCAGAACTGAGGCACCTACAGACAATGAGTTCTTACTCAGTGCTATGAAAAAATGGTCAGTAAAGCCCCAAAAGTCATATGCAAGATTAAAAGGGGATGAGTGAATGAGAGGAGCTAAAGCAAAAGGCACCACACTGTATTTTATCTGTGATAGTCTAGGAATGTCAAGATTGCAAACCATAAAAGAGGAGTGATGAGGCAGGAGAGATGGCTCAGTGGCTAAGAGCACTGGCTGCTTTTGCAGAGGACCCAAAGCAAACCTCCAGCACCCACAGGGTGGCTTACAAGCCTCTGTAACTCAACTTTTCATCTCTTAGATCATCAAATATATGTGTGGTGCACAACATACATATAGACAAAGCACCCATAATACAAATAAATGAATCAATAAATATTAGCAATTACTTAATAGTTAAATAGAATTAAGCTGTGAAGTAATGTGTTTATATACTTATTGCTAATACAGTTAGATGATCTTTTCAGTATTTTCTACAGTGAAAACATACTAAATAAACTAATAAAAGAGGATCTGAGAATAGAGAGAACATGAGCATACAGGTGAAAACATAAATTTGAGATTCTCTGTCTTCAGGGCTCATCTGAAGAAAGAGCTTAAAGGAAAAATTTCTTAATACTCTCAGTTAACATAACAGAGAGATTAGAGCTGGTCATTAGGATTTTCTGTTCTAAATTCTTTCCAGGGGGTCTACTGAGCATTCATTGTTAGGAATGTTGGGTTTGTATGTATGTATGTATGTATGTATGTATGTATGTATGTATGTATGTATTTTTTTATTATTTACTTATTCTTTGTGTTTTTTACAACATGCCTTCCAATCTCACCCATCTCCCTCCCCACTCAAAAATCAAACAATAAAAGTTAAGAGGAAAAAATAAAAATAAAGAAAAAAGGAAGAAGGGGAAAATCTCATAATGAAAGATGCAATGTGACACATGAGTCACACAGTAAAGCCCTGTATCCATGTATTTTTACATGCAGGTGTTTATAGAAAATAATTAATGGTCTGGTTGGAGGCCCCTGTTCTCTGCTGCACCATCAACCCTGGGCCATCACTGGGAATCATCCTGAATATTCTGTTGCTGCCCTGTGTGGTGGAGATCTTACAGTCCTAGGTCTACATGACTGACCCCCTTCCCCGTGTATTCTATCATGTCACAGATGGAATGGATGTTGAGATGGGCCAACACATAACATTGGTTCTGGGCCAGAGTACTTGCAGGGTTGGATAGCCCACGAGCTCTCCTCTGTCTTCACCAGCAGAGTGAGCTCTCCAACACTGCCCTGGCTAGTTTATCCTTTGCAGTGACAAGTAAGGGTCAGGGATAGTTTTCAGGCTTTCACATCCTCATGGTCGGTTCTCCTATACCTACAACTTCAGGGCCAGTTCTACTGTGTTGATCAGGCAAGATGTAGTGACCACTATCCTGAATGCTGAAGCTGATGAGGAGCACTGACAGCTCTCCTGCATTTATGATCTCAGGGCCAGCTCTCCTACCTGTCTCAGGCATTGATTGGGGGGATACGTTTGTATTTTTACAGAAATTCAAATACTTCCTCTATTTTTAAAAATTTTTTTAGCTTGTTGAGCTCAAGCTACACTTGATATTTTACATAACTCTTAATATTTTCAGCCTTTGGGGACAGGGACATGGCAGTGAGGGTGGGGAGGAAAGGGATGGCAGTGGATTGGGCCTGGGGAAACCAAATGGAGGGAGTGGGAGAGTTCTGTGGGTGGGTGACCTATCTGTTCTTCAGGCTGGCATGGCCTGTACTTGAGCCAGGAAGTTTATATATACTTTTATTAAATCATAATCTAAATGACAATATAGTGCTAATCTTTTAAAAACTGCAGGGCCAGAAAGATGCCTCAAGAGGCAAAGGCTCCAAGCCTGACTATCAAAGTACAATCTTAAGGACCCACATGACAGAAGCAGAGATTCAGCTCCTGTAAGTTTTCCTCTGACATCTACACCTGTTACTATTGTTATTTTTTATTTTTATTTTTCCTGCAACTTTTATTTTATTATGCTCTGTATTTGGTGAAATATCGTGTGTATTACTGCTGTGGAACAAACTTTGTACACTGTAAATATGTATTACTCTCATTGGTTAATAAAAAAGCTGCCTGGACAAGAGCTGGACAGATAGAGGTTAAGCAGGAGAGCCAAACTAAGAGGATGCTGGGAAGAGAAGGGTAGAGTCTCAGGAGTTGCAGGCAGACACAGAGAGAAACAAGATGAGCATGCCATGTTGAAAGAAGGTATCACCACATGGCAGAGGGTAGAGAAGAAATATGGGTTAATTTAAAATGTAAGAGTGAGGTAGAAATAAGCCTGAGCTGTTGGCTGAGCATTTATAATTAATAGCAAGCCTCAGTCTGATTATTTGGGAGTGGCTGCTGGGACACAAAGAAACTCCACTTACATATTACATTTTGTATTAAGATATATATATTACATTTATATATTTATATTTCTACTTTATTTTATTCTCTTTGTATATGTAAGTTATTTAATATTTATTTCATTATTTTGTGCTGTGGGATGTTCTGTATGGCAAATGTGTTGCTAATAAAACACTGATTGGCCAGTGGCTAGGCAGGAAGTATAGGCAGGACTAACAGAGAGAATAAAAAGAGCAGGAAGGTGGAAGGAGACGCTGCCAGACACAGCCGGCCACCGCCAGGACAAGCAGCATGTAAAGATGCCGGTAAGCCACGAGCCATGTGGCAAGGTATAGATTTATAGAAATGGATTAATTTAAGATATAAGAACAGTTAGCAAGAAGCCTGCCACGGCCATACAGTTTGTAAGCAATATAAGTCTCTGTGTTTACTTGGTTGGGTCTGAGTGGCTGTGGGACTGGCAGGTGAAAGAGATTTATCCTGACCATGGGCCAGGCAGGAAAACTCTAGCAACTATTTTGTGTATATATGTGCATGCTTGTGTATGTGAGAGACAGGCTCTGTGCACAGTTGTGCATGTGTCAATGCAGGTGCTCTTGGAGGACAGAAGAGGGTTTTCAGTCCTCAAAAGATGGGGTGACAGGCAGTTGTGAACTGCCCAATGTGGATTCTGGGAGCTGAAGTTGGGCATTCAGCAAGAGCAGCAGGCATGTTTAACCACTGGGTTATCTCTTGGCCCCCACAAAGTAAGTTTTAATTACTAGAGTTTTAGGTTTTACTTTTGTGTTCTGTGATCAATGCTTTGTATCTAAAGTTTTGTTTCATTATAAGGAGATTATAAGCTATACACGCTTTACTTCTTTTGCTTAAAATTTGCAGATATTCATAATTTTTCGATAGATATAAACAGAACTCTTTAAACTTTTGGAAGTTCTATAGTTTTCTAGTGATTGAAAATTTCATTAATTGTATTATTTAAATCCTGGAAGAACATTCGTTTTCTGGAAGAGATTTTACAAACAAAATGTTTTGTCAGTGTACTACTATAATCATATTTCAATCAAGTCAATTTTGTATTCTGAGAGCTCTTACTTATGAAAGCATATTTCTTTCCCATTATCCTTTCTTTTTTATTATAACCAGTGAAGTACTTGGTTTTGTATAATGTTTTTGTGTCTAAGACTTGCTGAATTATTATGGTTTAATCTGTAAATTCAATTGGATTCCTTACATAATTAAGTATATCATATTTAATAATGACAACTCTTCTCTTTTAACCTTATATTCATTTATTGCATCTTCTAAATTTATTTACCTGATTGTCTATTCTCTGTTCTGTTTCCATCTTTGTTTATCCCTTCAACTTTGAAGAACAAGACTTATAATTATTTCCACCCTGGCAATTTGTATAAGGATTTGTTTGTGTTTATTTATTTATTCATCCATTTTTGTGATATAACAGTTCTTTCATTAATATTGAACAGGAATATTTTAGTGCAATATGAGTTAATAGCAAACAATGTAAATGTAAACAAAGAAAAGATTAATAGTATATTATAGATAAACCATCACTTTTATAAATGTGCTTATCACATAATTTTCATTTAAGTTTAGTACAACTGTAACTTACTTCACCCATAGTAATGTTATGATACCATAACAATAAGCAAAAGAATTGCCAACCTAAGACCTGGAGAACCACAATGTGGGCACGCTCTCTAAATGTTTTTGACATTGCTTGCTATGTATTAGTTTTAGAATATCAAAATTATCTAAACTACTTTTAGACAGTATTTCAATATTTTTATTCCTTAATGTTTCAGTGTAAATTCATTACAAACAAATGTAGAGGTGCACAACATTTTATGTCAGCATTGTGAATGATGTGAAGCACAGTTGCTGTGGTCTGTTTGATTTCTGCCATTTGCCTACAGATTATCAGAGAACAGATATGATTTTAGCCTTGACTGATAAATGTAAGAGTAAAAATACAGATTTTATATATATGATATCTCCACATCCCATAAAATTTTATGTTCTATTATGTTACATTTCTCTCCCCATTGTAGAATTTCTAATTCATATCCATTGTATATGTCACAATTTTGTCACTGAAGTCATAGAATCTATCCATGTCAATTCATCTCCAAAACTTTTTTTATTAAAAACAAAGAAAAGACATTATCAACTCCTCACAATTATCTCTAATCAAAAGTTTTATGCAAACTAATTATCAATAGCACATAAGTCTAAAAATGTTTACTTGATATTATTCTGATATCAGTAATGTGTCATACCCATCAATACTATATTTCCTTTGTTTTTGTTTGTTTGTTTGTTGTTATTTATTTATTTATTTTTATTTTGTTTCTTTGGGGTTCTTGTTCTTGTTGTTGTTGCTGTTTTATTGCTGTGTATTCACTGTACATAGTACTAAGTTTTAAAACGTTATTTATTTAAGTATGTGTGTGTGTGTTCCACATTCCCATAGAAGTCAGCAGAGGGCACTGAAGCATATGGAGCTAGAGTTATAGGTATTGTGAACCACCGGGCATGAATTCTTGGGCACACAATTCCAGTCCTCTACAAGAGCAGCAAGCCCTCCTGTCTTTTAAGCCATCTCTCCAGTGCCAGGATTGTGTCTTATAATGTCATATTAGTGTAAGAACTTAATATTCTTTGAGCATAACCTCCTGCCCCAATAGCACTCTCTCCAACCATATCTTTCTCTCCTTTCCCTCCTCTTGGTCCTCTTCATCCTCCTAAAGTGGAAAAAAATTCAATATTTAGTTTTGGCTTTTATAGATTGATTGAATTATTTTAATATAATTTTCAGTTATACCCATATTTCTGAAATTTATAATGAATTTCTAATTTTATGGATTAGCAAATTTTCATTCTGTCTATATGTTCACTTTCTTCATCCATTCCACTGTTGATTGATGCTTAGATGGGTTACATAACACAGATCTTAGCAATAGTGCTACAATAAATATTTAAATGTGAATGTCTCTTTGACATATTTTCTTTTGAGTCCTTTGAGTAATAACCAGGTATGATATAGATCATACATTATAGCTATTTGCTATTTTTGAGAAACCTCTACTAACTTCCACACTAGCTGCATAAACTTGCTTTCCACCACAGTGCCTTGTTTTCACTTCCTTACCACCATTTACTACATCTCTTCATAAGGACTGTCATTCTAATTGAAATTAGACAGCATCTCTTTGAACTTTTAATGTGCATTTTGATGATGGGTAATGTTTGTCTTAATCACTGTTCTATTGTTATGAAGAGACTCCATGACCAAGGCAACAGTAGTGAGAGAATGCATTTAACTGGGGGCATGCTTATTACCATCATGGCAGGATGCAGGATGGCATACAGGAAGGCACTGGAGCAGTAGCTGAGAACTGCATCCTGATCCTTAGGCAGAGAGAGAAACCTCAAAGCCCACTCCCAGTGATACACTTCCTCCAATAAGGTGACACTTCTTAATCCTTTTAATCTTTTCAAATACTCCCTGGTGACTAAACATTCAAATATGTGTGCCTATAGATACCATTCTAATTCAATCCACCACAATGTTGAATATTTTTAATGTTTATTGATCAATTATATTTTATTTTTAGCACATTTATTGATTGGTTGTTCAATTAATTGGTATTTATTTATTTATTCACTTAGCAGTAGCATGAATCTTGAAGAGTCTTATTAATAAAAACAAACCTGAAGCCAGGTATTGGGGTGAATGCTGAAAGATCAGAGAATCAGAAGAAGCCACAGCTACCTCGCCTCAAAAGTTCCTCAGCTGATTTTGTTTCCTCAGACTGGAAGCCTCTGAGTCCTTATCCAAATGGATCTCAGCTGAACTGCTGCTCAAATGCCTAAAAGCTTAACCAGCTCTAGTTTCTGGTTTCCATGCCTTATATACCTTTCTGTTTTCTGCCATCACTTCCTGGGATTAAAGGCATGAGTCACCATGCCTGGCTGTTTCCAGTGTGGCTTTGAACTCACAGAGATCCAGATGGATCTCGGCTATAGGAATGATAGGATTAAAGGTGTGTGTGTGCCACCATTTTCTGGCCTCTGTATCTAGTGGCTGTTCTGCTCTCTGACCCCAGATAAGTTTATTAGGATGCACAATATATTGGGGGACCATATATCACCACATTTAGTATTTGTAGATTCTAGATATTATGTTTTACTTTGTGCAGTTACTCAAAATTCTCTCCATTTGTACTCGATATCTTCACATGATTGTTCTCTTTGCCATACAGAAGTGTAGGTGGACTTTTCTTTTCCATCTGCCAGTTCCCAAATAACTATTATGGACTTAGTATTAATTGTGTAAGCTTGGCTGATATCTCAGGCTTGTTACTGACTAGTTCTTACAACTTAAATTAACCCCTTTATATTAATCTGCTTTCTGCCACATCTTGCACCTCCTGTGTCCTCTCCTTGTCTCACTGGTGACTCCTCTGACTCTGCCCAGTGTCCTTGGTCTGGTTGTCCTGCCTACCATTCACAGTAACATATATTTACACAATGTACAGGAATATTCCACATGAAGCTTTTTTAATTTCATGAAATCATATCTACCCCTTGTTAGAATTATGTCATCAGTGACTTCTGTTCTTTCACTAAAGTGTTTGGAACGTGCTCATGCTGTAAAGTCACTCCCTTAACATTTTATCTATCAGTTTCGGACTCTCAGCTTTATCACTTAGCTCTTCGATTGACTGATTGGTATATAGATACATGTAATATAAGGAGAAACAAGTTTCTCACTGGTTCTAGCAATTCTGACCAATTCTTCTACCTCAGGACATCCAGTTTTCCCAGGACCACTCATTGAAGAGGCTGTCTTTACTCTCATAAATATCTGTGCCACACCCCCTTAAAAATTCAGATGACTGTAGTTATGTTGACTCATATCTGAGTTCTGTATAGTCATATTGATTTACATATATCAGTTCTGTATAAGCACACAATGTTATTTTAGCTTTGTGGTCTGGTATGGTGATGTTCCCAGCAGTTTATTTGCTCAGAATGTTTTGGTTTCACCAGAAGTATGTGTGCTTACATATGAATTTTTATACTGGAATTTTTCTAGATCTGAAAAGAATACCATTGAAATTTTTATGAGGATTGCATTGAATCCACGTATTTTAATATTATAGTCATGTTTAAGATACTAATTGTTGCATTCAGTGAACTTGGGAGATCTTTCTCTTCTAGTATTTCTTTAAATTTCTTTTCTCAGTGTTCATATTTTTGTTTGCAGAGATCTTTTCATTTTTGTAGATAGATTTACTCCAAATTGATTTCTTTTGCTTTTTTTTAAGGCAATTGTGAATAGTCCTAATTTCCTACTTTGACTTTCAGCACATTTGCTAATGCATAGGAAGGATGCAGGTTTCTGTACATTAGTTTTGTATTCTTTCCCTTTGTTGAACATGTTGCGTCCTAAGAGTTTACTGACAGGATTTTAAGTTCTCATTATATGGAATTTTATTATCTGCACAAAAAGATACTTTAGTTTCTTCTTTTCTTTTGGGGTTTCTTTTGTTTCCTTCTATTCTTTCACTGGTCTAACCAATACTTCAAGCACCACAATAAATAAAAGTGTGAAAGTGGACACTCCTGTCTTGTTCTTGATTTTAATGGAAATATTTTTATATTTCTAATTTTACTATAATATTGGTTATTATTGGTTTGTCATATAAATCCTTCATTATATTGAGATATGTTTCTTCTACTCATATTCACTTCAAGACTTTATCATGGAAAAGATGCTATATTTTTTCTTCAAAATTTCCTTTCTCTATCTATTGAGATGAAAGTATGATTTTTGTTCCTGAGTTGATACATTTGATATATTATGATCTTTATTTTTATATATTGAAATATCTTTGCCTCCTGGAATCAAGCCAACTTGACAATACAATATATTTATGTGTTCTTTAATTCGATTTGCAAGTATTTTATTAAGACTATGTGTAACTATAATCATTAAGGAGATTGACCTATAATTTTCATTGATTGTTATCCAGTGACTATCTGCTTTTAGTGTTAAAGAAATACTTGTGTTATAAATATCGTCTGGTAGCATTCTTTACTTTTTTTGTATTATGAAATAGTTTAGAGATAAGTAGTCCTACTTCTATGAAGGTCTTAGAGAACTGAGTGGTTAATTCTTCTCAACTTGTGCATTTTTTATTTGCAAGGTTTACTTTAACAATACTTCAATTTCATTGCTAATTTTAGATGTTTCAGTTGGTTATATTAATTTGGCCAGAAATTGATAGGTCATCTATATATAAAAATTCATTGATTTATTTTATATTTTTGAATTTATGGACATTAAAATTTCAAAGTATGTCTTTAGGATTATCTAAATTTTATTGCCATCTTACATAATGTTTCTATTTTCATCTTTAATTTTATTGATTGTTTTCAATTTCCTTGAGTGTGACTTCTGTAGTTTTTCTCACTGTTTATTTTTACTTTTAATCCACTGTGGTCAGACAGACTACAAGAAACTATTGATATTCTCCAAGCTTTATTTGATGTCCAATAATATGATACATTTTAGAGAAAACTCCTTGGAGTGCTGAGAATATATACTGTCTTAGTGTTTTGTTCCAATGCTCACTAAACATCTGTTAAGTCCATTTCATCTTTAGTATCATTTAACAAAGAGATGTATCAGCTTAGTTTTTGTTAGACTGTCACTTCTATTAGTGAATGTGAGATATTGAAGTCACCCAGTATGATTGTACTGTAGTTAATTAAATGTCTTCAGATGCAGTATTGTACATTTGATGAAATTCTGTGATCTTGTTTTTGGTGCATGCATGTTTAGAATTGCAATATCCTCTTAATATATTGTCTCTTATTCAACTGTTTATCTTAAACATTGTTTATCTCTTTCACTAATCTGGTTTACAGTCTCTTTTGTTAGAAGATACAATAGGAGCATCTACTAGCATTCTAGCTCTTTCAGTTTCCAATGCCTTTTTTTCATCATCTCACTCTGAGGTTTTATTTGTCTTTGATGTTGAGAAGAGTTTGTTGGAGCAATAGATATATAGATTCTGTGTTGTAATCCAATCTGCTAGTCTCTAGCTTTTACTTGGAAAAGTTATACTATTAGTACTCAAAATTATTGAAAAGGTATGTATGAATGCCTATCATCTTGCTAGGTTTTAGAGTGTTTATTTCATTTGTTTAATTACTGTCATAGGAAAGATGATTCATTCTTTTATGTTTGTTCATGGGTGTGTTTATCTCCTTGGTATGGAGCCTTTCAAGTATCATCTGTAGTTTTGCTTAATGGTTATGGATTCTTTTACTTAGTTTATGTTTCTTATGGAAAAGTTTTCTCCTTTATCAATTGTAATGAACAGTCTCACTGGATATAGTAGTTGGGGAATACAGTTATTGTCTTTCAGAAATTAGAATGCATCAAGACATGCTTTTGGGGTTTGTGTAGAGAAGTATGACACCATTTTGATGTGTTTACTATTATATGTATCTTGCAATTAATTTAGGAGATTGTTTGGTTCCTCTTTGATTTCACTAAATCTTTGTGTTTCTCTGTCTGTGATATCATTCCATTTATTCTGATTTGAGCTCTTTTCTATAAAATAGTACTTTTGGAGTGGTCACACTGCCATGAGTTTTCACATTTCTTATATTTCCATTTGGAAATGTACTTCTAGCATTATTTAATTGGTTGGCTAATTTTCATCAGATGTACTTTTTCAGTTGAAATATTTGAAACTTCAATGGGGTATTTATGAAGTAGTAGAATTGAGGTGTGATTCCTACACAGAAGACTAGAGTCATAGTTAAGTAGCAAACCCCTCAGTTTATATACTCAGAGTATCTAGTCTCACTCTGAACATAAAATAACAACTGACAAAGTCACGACTGCTAGAAAATCCCACTATGACAATATAATGATAGCAAGATAAAAACAGTGGTTCTTTACCTTCAATATCAGCTTTGAGATAAACATTCAAGGGTAGAATAGTATTACCAAGTTATTAGTTACTAAATTTCAAGATAGAAGTGATATAGGCTGAATAAGGACAAGAATTAGTATTAGACCATCTGAAAAAAAAAAAAAACAAAGAAAGAAAAATGGATAGGATAAGGAAAATTTGAATACTGTTAGTATCTAAATATTTTACATATGGGTAAAGCCAAGGAAGATTGTAGTTAAAAAGTAAAAAGAAACTAGATTCTAACTGGTACTGAGGACCTGACTTTTTTTTTCTCCCCCCCCCCCCACAGGGTTCCTCTGTGTTGTTTTGGTGCCTGTCCTGGAGCTTCTTCTATAGACCAGGCTGGCCTCAAACTCACAGACATCCGCCTGGCTCTGCCTCTCCAGTGCTGGGATTAAAGATGTGCACCACTGCCACCTGGCAACCTGACATTTTTTTAATTTTTAGCAATAATTATAGTCTGGCATAATCATGTACAATCTTCTGGAGATGGCATCACTATTAGAGATACCTTGTCAGTGGTATCAGGGCTGATAAAAAAAAAAAACAGATTTTGAAATAAAAACTTTGTCAATTAAAATTTATAAGAGTAAAAGTAAAGTGGAGCTGGTAGGATAGCTCAGCACACAAGGCCTCTTGCCACTGAGCCTTATCCCATGAGTCACGTGGTAGAAGGATAGAACTAGAAGAAGGCACAAATTGTCCTCTGCATGATATATACACGTTTTGGCATGTGCCCTGCACACAAATTAAATTAACTAAATGTAATAAAATTTGAAAGGAATGAAACAGACTAGAAAGATAAAGGAAATGAAGCAATAATAAAGGAGGCTGTATGCAGATGCATATGGAAGCAATAATAAAGATTACATCATTGAACAGGTACAGAATTACACATAACAACCCAAAATATCTAGTGCTGCAATACAATTAAAGCAATACAACTGAGAAGTAAGAGTACAGTAGTTTAAAAGAGATCATAGTGTTACTCAGTATTTCTTCCTTGGTGTAATGAGTTTTGAATTTCTTCCCTTTTCCGTTGTTTTATGTAGAATAGTGCACTGATAGGACAGGCGCAGTTTGAAACTCAACTGGAGTTGTTGAAACAAGTTATATTTTTCTGCCCTGAAATTAGCAGGGTAGTTTTCTGTTATAGCATTGCCACTCTCCTGGGTTGTGATGGTCATTTTCAAAGTAACCCAGAAGTAACAATCCAGCTCATATGTTCACAACCTCTGCTAACTCATGTCTTTCCCCCTATAATATACCTAGCCCTTGGTCATCTCTAGAGCTCATCTCTCTCTGAATAGAACTGAATGGTTTTTGCAGCTCTAAAGACAGAAACCTCTGCCTGTCTATTTGCACTCACCCCATTCAAAAATCAAAGGTTTAATTTTCTTTAGCTGTGTCTAATCTGTTGGAAAGGTAGTCTTCTGAGCTCCAAATTCAGGTACCTTTATTCTTACATCTGCTATTTCGATTCCAAAGCTGCAAAGCAGACTGCTGGATTTGTTTACCACAGTGTTAAATATCTTCAATGAAAGACAGAGAACATCATAAATAGACTGCTGGAATCTAGGACACCTCTTAATATTAGTTTACTATTTATCACTACATTTTTAAAAATACATCAGATATTTTACAAAATATATAACCTATTTTAAAGGTTCAATGGCTGAAAAGCAGATGCTTATTGTTTTGGGCAATCTTATGGCTATTATCTTACCTTTTCTCACCCTCTAATCTCTACTTTAATTATGCTACCTCTTTTTTCCAAACATGTTTCTGTTGAGCATCACATGATTCAAGAGTACATCGTTTTCTCTTTTCCTTTTTGGTTTTGCTGTGTATCTTAGGTCCCGGAAGTGGGTTATTATGATCCCTGAGCTTGTCTGAATGGTACAGGTCCAGTAGCTACCTCAAGAGTGATATGAGCACTTTATTCTCTGCCTTTGTCATCTGTAACATTATCAGCTGATAAGCGGTCAGTCTATTGCCAAAGCAGAACAAAGACTGCCCCTGAGAAACTGAATAACAGAACCGGGGAGGTTCTCCTGTTTTCACCCATCACCCTAAGAGCAAACCGGACACTCTTGAAAGACTATAGAGCATGAAAAAAAATGCTTTGATTATGGTTAGGTGAGGAACTTAATAATTGTGTAATTTTATCTTCTTTGCAATATATTATATTGTTTCATTTGTAAGACCTAAATTCAGAGATTTTTTTTCAATTTTTCAGATTTTTTAATTTTTTTTCCTCTTCTGCTAGTTAATAGCTCTTCTTTCTGATATTGTTAAGATTGGATATTTCCTTTCTGATGACAAGTTTAATATGCTATTCAATTTCCTTCCAGTGAGAATGCCAAGATCTTCTTCCCCTGCTGACATGTCTTTGAATACCTCTTTTGATTAATCATTATCACTCCATACTCATGTGTGCCACCAAAACACTTGTAGGATTAGCCAACAGAAGTTATCACTGTAACTTTTTTTTTACACATTGTGCTCCACATAATAACTAAAAAAAAAAAAAAAAAGAACACCATAGAAAGATTGAACCTACTGATGATAAACAAGAGACACATCAGAATTAAAATTTATGTCACTTTACCTGGAAGATACTTAGGGATGCTTGGTACAATGACGAACATTTCTGCTGTACTTGTAGTTGATTTAATCTCTATTATCATTTCATGTCACAGTACCTTGATCTGTAAGCTATGGCTGATAACTGTACTGATGATAAAGAAAACTTTGGGGAATTAAATGGTTAATATGAATAAATGCCTTCAAAGAGCACCTGCAACTAAGTAATTGGTGTTTCCTAAGTGTCAGTATCAAAGATGAGGCAATAAATAGCTCACTAAGATCCACTACGTTTCTCTTTTTTCAGATAATACTGTGTTATGCACATCCTTTATTTATAATTCCATTTCCATACTTTAGTTCTTGGCATATTTATTAAGCCATCCCAAAATGTATTGTTGTATGTATAAATAAATTAGTGAAATCATATTTATTTGTGCTTTTCATAGTGTAAAAAGTCAAAATGATTTTGAGGAAATCTAATTACTTGCCCAACATTAATGCACTGCTGAAAATACTACAAGATGTGAATATGCTAAATTTCTCTAATTGACAGACCGATAAAGAGGCAAAAAGTAAGAGAAAAGGTTCATTTCTGAGTGGCTTGAGGTCATCTAATCTTTTCAATTGCTCAGCTTATAAATTGTATGATTATGAGAATTATGCCTACACATATAATAGGCTTTCCTTGCATGTGGGTATTTGGGGTTATATTTAATTCAGGATTATAAATCACATAGGGAGATGATTTATGCAGATTTAGAATTCATTAGCATGCATTAAATTATTTTCCCAATAATGCGAGCAAATGGAAAAAGTCAAATGGATCAAGTTGGGGGAAAAAAGCAATTTACTAATAATCCCATTACTGTGTTGATAAATAACCAAAAACGGATAAGTTGCAGGCGGCAGGAATCTTGTTACCTTCATTGTAATTCAAATGTATTCAGAAGAACCTCAGAGAGGTTGACATTTTTTCATCAGCCCAGAGGTACCTGGCTCATGACACTGGACAAAAGGCACTTTCTAAACATGGGAACTTCTTTCATTTACTAGTAAAGTCCTACTGCCGGGTGATTTTTTTTCTTAGGAGGAAAGTCAAATAATGTGTTGATGGATGAAAATCAAGCAGGGCAGGGAAGCATCAAGCTGTGTCCCAGTATAACTCTGTCACTCTGTGGCTTTAAGAGCTGCTCTAATTTTTCTAGACACTTGGAGGCTTGTTTTGTTCCTACAAAAAAAAAATTCTATGGCCTGTAGTAAATTCTAAAATATTTCAGATACTAAGATATTAGTATCTGATGTTATTGATAAACATTGAATAAATGACTTTCTTCTGTATTCAAAAATCTCCTCAGGGGAAAGGGTAGACTTGAGACTTCCTGCTTGTTTTCATGTATTTTACCATCCCTGTCATTGCTGAAAATGTTTGTCCTAAAATACATTCAAAAGCACCTAATTCTGTAAGACAAGGACAGTCTAGATTCTCAACACTGTATATAGGCTCAGCATGCATTCTCTCCTTGATGTTGGAATCTTCCACATTCTAATCTAGTAATTTCACAGATGTTTTCAAGTGGGCTGTGAAGTAGAAGAAAGAGACCTTTTCTTTCTGCATATGATATAATCGTAAGAGATCCTCAAGGCATCCCAATAAAGTTAGTGTAGAGTACCGCAGTAATAGGATATCACAGACTAGTGGGATAATCATAATACAGAGAAAAAGATTGTCAGGTGCCCAATCACAACTAATAAATATGCAACACAACTCCTGTACCTGAAGCTCAAAGAACATAGGAGAAGAGGTATCATAAAGATTTTAAGAGTCAGAAGACCAAGAAAGCTGCTGTGAGATTGTCTCTTAGAAATGAAAGGGAAGCTTCACCCATGTAATCTCAACAATATGGCTGCCTAAACAAGACCTGGAGAAATACATCAGTAGACATGCTAATGTGGAAGAGGATATTCTCATAGGACTTACTGGTAGTATCACATTAGTGATATTAATAATGGTAAATCTCTGATTGATGATGATATATTGAGACAGAAAGAAATGAGCTCTTCACATAGGCAGTGTGTTATCTCATATAATTGCAAGAAATGTACTTGTAGTACAATAGATGAGAGACATAGCATGGGATTGGGGGAACAGCTTACCAAAAGACTATATTCTCACACTATTGCTACATGTTTTCATAATGGTTCATTTTATTATTGTTAATCTGTTATCATTCCTAAATTTTAAGCATTAATATATGTATATGTAGGAACACACACACACACACACACACACACACACACACACATACACACACATCTATTATGTATAAAGTTTGGCATTTGGTCCTCAGTATTCATTCGGAGACTTGAAATATATCCTCCAGAGATAAAGGTAGACTGTCATATTTAGCTAAGAAATTGTGACAGTCAGGCTAGAATCTTTAAATTCTTTGTTGCTTTTGTTCATTCAGATTGAAATTCCACCCATTTACCAAACTCGCAAAAGTGTGTTTCTTTCATATATCTGCTATGAAAAATGTATTTCTCAGGCACCAGAGTTTGCTGGTTATATAAATGAGTTTATTCAATCTTCCCCATCAAATTCCCAATATTGTTTTGCCTGTGGTAGAATAAAGATGGATCTGCAGACTTACCTTCATATGCTAAATAACCAAGGGTAAAGGCACTATCAAAGAGGGAGGTGACATAGAAACTCCTAGAAGTGGGTAACCTGGAACTGAGTTACCCTAAAGTCATTCAGTTTCAGTTGAAGACTTCCATTGCTCTCTTTGGGTAACCATTTCTGTATCTGTGAGTAATATACAGCTAAGTCTCATTAAGAATAATGTCCTAATATAGTAAGGATTATTTAGTTGCAAAGGTTAGATATGCACTCAAAAATGTCTGAACCTTAAAAGGTAATTGATGTGTAGGATTTGGGGTTTTCATAAATGACTAATTAATATGAGGTTAAAATGTACCTCTAGCTGTCCCTGCTTCTGTATCATGGGAGGTGGATGTGTTTTGTGTGGTGATATTGTGTTCCCCAAAATATTGTGCACCCTAATAAACTTATCTGGGGTCAGAGAACAGAACAGCCACTAGATACAGAGGCCAGAAAATAGTGGCACACATGCCTTTAATCCTATCACTTGGGAGGCAGAGATCCATCTGGATCTCTGTGAGTTTAAAGCCGAACTGGAAAAAGCCAGGCATGATGACTCACACCTTTAATCCCAGGAAGTGAACCTTTAATCCCAGGAAGTGATGGCAGAAAGCAAAAAGGTATATAAGGCGTGAGGACCAGGAACTAGGCAGGTTAAGCGTTCAGGCTTTTGAGAAGCAGTTCAGCTGAGAGCCATTCAGATGAGGACACAGAGGCTTCTAGTCTGAAGAAACAGGAGCAGCTGAGGAATTAGCAAGGTGGGGTTAGCTGTGACCTCTCTGATCTTCCAGCATTCACCCCAATAACTGGCACCGGGTTTGCTTTTTATTAATAAGACCATTTAAGATTCCTGCTACAGTTTTGTCCTTGAGTATTCCTCTGTCTCACTTCTCATGCCCCCTTCCATGTGATGTGTGCATATGCGTACAGTTGTACATGCATATGGAGGCCAACTGTACTGTCTTCTCAGCCTGATATGTATCTACTCAGCTGTGTTTCTAGAAAGCAACTAGGACATTCATATTCTGATTATAAATTCCCAGAGGAAAAATGCTTTGTAGTCAGCTGCAGTCAGATGTAGCCTTGATCAAATCAATCATGACTTCCCATATGGCCATTCATCTAATGCCAGGAGTTGTATAAATTGACACAGACAACAGGATAGACAAACTGATAATAGCTTCAGGACAGGCCTCTTAAAGCTCTATGCATTGTATATAAACAGTCTATTTTCTACTTGTATAAATTTGTGCTTTTTGTCAGGGCACAATCTTGAAATAACTAAGGTTTCTAAGGCAACAAAGTAGTAAAAATTTGAACTGGAAATATTCATGAAGACAGGCTCGTAGTAGGCGTTATCTGCAGAGGGTATTCTTCAAACTTCAGTATATATCTATGTGGTGTGTTTGGGGGTGGCATGCATGCACATACGCATGTTCATATGTGTAAACAAGGGTGTATATATCTGATATTGTGTACATGAAGTCCTATTAGAAAGAAAATGGCCTCCAAAGGGAGTGGTACTATTAGGAGGTGTGGCCTTGTTGGAGTATGTGTGTCACTGTGGAGGTAGGCTTTGAGGTCTCATATATGCTCAAACAATTCCCAGTGAGACAGACCACTTCCTGTTGTCTGGGAGACAAGACTTAAGAACTCTCAGCTCCTTCTCTAACACATAGCCTAGTATAGCATCTCATATGGTTTTTAGTGGTAACTCTAATGGAGATTTATAAGGAAATGGAGCAAGTTGAACAAGGTAAATTACAAAATGTAGAATTTGAGGACAAAAGGAGCACCAGGGACTGAAATGGCACTTAAGTTCTTTGTTCAAGGAGATAAACAGAATAAGAAATGGAATAAAAGGAGTGGTGACCTTAGGGAAAAATCCAACCCAGGGTAGTTTCAAACTTGTGTAAAGGAACTAAAGAAAAGTTTAGAGTGGGGTGTGGTGGAACATACCTTTAATTGCAGCACTTCAGAGGGAGAGGCTTCAGATTTTTGAGTTTGAAGCCAGCCTGGTCTGCAGAGAAAGTTCTGCAATAGCCAAGCTTAGGCATTGAAGAAAAATCATTGAAAACAGACAGCCGGTGAAGATGTAATAGAAAGATCTCTAAGTTCAAGGCCAGCCTGGTCTACAGATCCAGTTTTAAGACAACCAAGATTAGGCAGTGAAGGAAACCATCAAATACAGAAAGTTGACGAAGATGTAATTGAACAAGGAGCCCATGTTCCAGACCCGGCAAGCAGCATAACTTAGAAGACGTAATTAAAAGATCTCTGAATTCAAGGCCAGTCTCATTTATGCTCAAGCCACATATAATGAGACAGACCACTGCTGCCTGTGATTCACGATGTAAGAACTCTCAGCTCCTTTCCTAGCACCGTGTCTGCCTACATGCCACCTTGCTTCCTACCATGGCAATAATGGACTGAACCTTTGAAACTGTAATCGAGCCACCACAATGAAATGTTTTCCTTTGTAAGAGTTGCCATGGTCATGGTGTCTCTGCACAGCAACAGAAACCCTAAGACAAAGTCCAAGGACAACTTCAGGTGTCAGTCTTAATTCCAGCTAGCTTGTGGGTTTCCAAGCAGTCTACCTGCCTCCCATCATGTCATAAAGATTAGAAAAAGTAATTACTGCATTCACTCTTATGTGGCTTCCCAGGATTCAAAATCAGGTTCCCATACTTGTCAAAAAAGTACTTTACCTGTTGAGCCATCTTCCTGTCCCATTACACTTTCCTTTGAGTGCACATTAGGATCAGAAGATATTCATTGTTTGTTTTGTGTGTGGGGGGGGTGTTGCACCATTTTTATATCCTTTTGTGTACAGATATTCCAAGTTTTTCCCATGAATACATAATCTACAGCTGATTTTGTCTGTCACTCTCCTTTGTAAGTCACTGTCTAGACAGTATGAATTTGGGGGGATCTGAAGTTTTCTGTTTAGTTGCTTTAATCTGAATATTTACTCGAAAATATGATTGTCAGATTATTGATTAACTTTGACCTGGAAACAATTCATGTGAGACATTTAGGCTCATGCTCTTGTATCTATACAGATATCATGTGGTATCATCATTTATCATATCATGAATGAAGAGGATGTTGTGAGATTCTTACTGATTTGGATGTGTGAGACTCAGACCATGGCATCTTTCAAGGCTTTGAGAAGTAGAGTCAGTTTCTTATGACATGAAGAGACTAATTTCTTGGTTTTCTCCAAGAACCATCTTTATTACAGTATTAGTTGTTTGTTTTCTTTAAGCAAATAAAATGAAAGATATACCTGGAATAGATATGTGTCATTACTACATGTTTTGTGTCATTTGGTTTGATAACTGTTCCTACTTTCCTATTTTAGTAATGGCTTTCTGACATCTGAATGCATAATTTGCATTAGTAGCATATGCTCTGAAGTAGCTAATATTCAAACACTTTGCCAAATTTCCTTGTCATATCTGAGTTAAAATCCTAAAAATGAAAAAGAAGGTTACAACAACAGAAATTTGCAGGCTGTGTAAATGCTAATCATCTGCATAAGCTAATTGAATTTTGAAAAGTACAAAAATTAGAATGTCAAAAGTCAATTAAGTTCAGACTTAATCAGGATAATATTATTTATAATCAATTTCCCTAAGAATTTAGCCCCTCTTTCATAAGACATGGCTTCCCTGCTTCTATCTAGAAGATATTCAGAGTGGTGACATATGCTGTAGGTATCAGTAAAATACAAATGTAAATTAGAGCAGACACATTGTTGGTTGGGTACAACTACTTCTTAAATAGCTATTTCTAGAGGCCTGGCATAATAGCAAATAGTTGAGAAATTGATCTTGAATCAATGAGACCCAAGAGACACCTGGACAGCATGGTAACAGCACAAGAAGAAGCTCTGTTATGTATTGGAGGATTTGTTAAGGCAACTCCACGTAGTTAAAAAGGAGGCTTATTTTGGCAGGGGTAACTTACAGCTAGTAAAGTGGTTGGTTACAGGATCCAGGAGAGGTGAGGTGCAGTCCAGCTGGGTTCTCTGGAGAACTCTGCTAGGTCTACCATCCAGCATCCAGGATCACTGGGAACCAAGAGAGCCAGCACATCTGGATCTTGGGTCTTCAGGGCTCCCATCTGGGCCATGCCTCAGGGGCAGGTCATAGGTAGGTGTGACAGTTACCTGAAGCCTCACTGAAGGTAATACTTCCAGGTCAAAGCTGAAACGGCTACCCACTACAGTTATGCTTTTCTGTAGCAAGATTCCTCACTCTCTTTGGTTCAACATGACTTCCTAGAGGTGCTCTGACTAAGGTTCAGGACTTAGCACCAATTTAACCCAACCCTACACCCACCACTTGTGCAGATTTCCCCCCTCATCCTAAAATGCAATCTTTCTCCAGTGCATCCCAGGAGCTCAGACTTCCCCTCTTTGCATTCAGTAGCTAGATAACTGAATGTCTTCAAGGCATGTTTTGAAGAACTAGAACCCTTCTTATTGTTGTTCTTGTATTTTTTCTTTCTATCCTGAACATTAGTCCAAATGAATTGGATATCATGTATAAAAGAACCTATCCATAATTTTTCACCATCGATTTCCTAGGCTTGAGCATCAAACACTTTATACTGACCAACTACACTCTGTATACAGTTTTGCCGCGTTTTTCTTTACTCAAAAAAAAAAATATATCAGTATATTTTGCAGTGATCTTCTCATCTTACTATAAGTAAATATACATAGCACAAAATCATTTAAAATTCAGTGTAGGGTCTGGAGAGATGACTCAGCAGTTAGCTGCCTTTGTGGCTCTTACTGAAGACTTGGGTTCAGTTCGTAACACCCACATGACAGCTCACAGTTATCTGTAATTCCAGTTCCAGGGAACCTGACACCTTCTTCTAGATTTCATCAGCATTGCATGCACAGATTCATGTGAAGACAAAGCACCCATACACATAAAATTAAAATAAAAGAAATCTTTAGAAAATATAGAAAGTGTAAATAAGCTGATAAACTGTTTGGATGAAATAGAAATTCCCTTAATGAGAGAAAAGTTAGTTAGGGATGATGCCATGCATTTCCAGCTCAGGCCTCAGAAGAAATTCTTTGTAGAAGTAGTGGCTGAAGAGATAGAAAAATGAATTAAGACTTATTTTCAGACTACACTGGGAGCAAGGTCCTCATGTGTGAATACGGCAATAGAATAGTGAATTGGTAGGCTTTATAAAGGTTTTATCATTACTCATTCCAGATTTTAATTATAACAAATATTATTGATGTTAGATATTTAGCTTAGGAAAATTAAAATTCTAGAGAATAATCTACTCTGAAAACACTGAAAGCTGTACAACATGAAAGTATATATTAACATTTTCTGGTGCCATGTGTATTCTGAATTTGAGATAATATATAAGCTTGAATTTTGCAATACCTATGGGGTAATCTCATTGAAATTTCATGTAATTATACATTACTATGAGTTAAGAAATCTAGGTTTATACCCTTATAGTGTATTCATATATAAATTATAAGATGACTTATTTCTGAACTCTGTAATATATAGAAAGGAATCTACCTTGGGAAAATTCTGTAGTTGTTTAACTTTTTTAAATGTTCCTTTCTTAATTTTATCTAACCCCAGAATTACTCAATTGTCAATTAATTAAGCTCCAAATTAATGCTGGTGTATGAAAATATTGGCCTAAAGGTAGCAATATACATTGTAGGACAGTCAACAATTGAAACTAACTTGTTTAACTCCCAACATGGCTGTTAGAGGAGGCTTGGGGTGGGGACGTAGGAAATGAAAATTAAAAAAGAAGAGAAAACTTCCTTCAGAAAGGAGTTTGTAAATGTGTTGATTTAGGGACTCAAGGAGAGAGAGGCTTTGGAGATGGAGAGATAGCTCAGCTCTTAAGGGCACTGTCTGCTCTTCAAGAGGACCACAGTTTGGTTCTCATCACCCACATGACAGCTCATAGCTGTCTGCAGCAATAGTTCAGTTAAATCTGATGCCTACTTCTTGTCTCTGTGAGCCCTGCATGCATGTGGTGCACAGATACACATTCAAGCAAACCACCTATATACTTAAAATACATTTTATGTTTTTATGATGTCATCTAGAATAATTATTTAGTGATAAGACCTTTATAAAAACTGCTATCACATTATTCTATTGCCAGATTCACACGTGAGGACCATGTTCCTAGTATAAATCTGAAAACAATTTTAATGGATTTTTCTGTCTCTTCAGTCTCTATTTTCTACTTAGAACTTATTTTGTGGATAGGAAGTCTCTAACAATTTTTATTATAAATAATATTTTTTAATTTAAAAAATGAGTTATCTTTAACACAAGTAAATGAGGTTTGGTTTTATTTTGATGGTTTACCAAAGGCTTAATTTGTAAATCTCCATTAGGGCTCAATCATCCTTAAGCATAGCTACTCTTTCCAGGAAGCTAAGCTCCTGGGCTAAATGTACATAAGAGGTGAAGTTCTCTCACTTTCCAGCAGTGTGAAATAAAGATTAACTTAATTTCCTCTTCTGTGGTCTTTAATCAAGCAAGTGCAATGTACAAGCATTTACTAAGATGCTAAAAACATCTGAGAGAAAAATCTAAAATAAAAACATATCCAAATTAAAAAAAAATGAGAATCAAACAAACACAAGAAAGTATGCAAACAAATACATGCAATGTTTCAAGATTTTCCTTTAAGATCTTTTCTGCCGGCAATGTGTCTATTCTGACACTAAAAAAGCCTACTATTTGGTCTGGGGACATTTGCAAAGGACCAGAGTTCAGTTTCTATCACCCATGACTAGTGGCTCCTAACCACTAGTAACTCCAATTTCAGAGTATTTCAAAATATTTGATCCCTTCTCCCATCTTCTGTGGGTACCTGCACATTAGTGGCATGTGACACACACATAGATACACACACACACACACACACACACACACACACACACACACACAGGCAATAAAAATAAAATACTAAAAAATAAATTCAGTCAATCAGCATGTATCTTTTGGACTTGGTTATGGGTTATTGGTAGAATACTTGTATAATATAAACAAGGCTCTACACAATCCTCAGCATAATAAAAGAGTAATCCAAAGTGTGGGTCATACCTAGGAGTGGATGAGAGGGAGAGCGAAAGAGAAAGAGAGAGAGAGAATATCAATTAATTCATTGATCAAATATTCCTATTTTCTACCATAGCCTAGATTACATATCATATGCTATGATGGCATCAGAGTACTCCATAGGAACTGTAAACATGTCTGTAAAATATTAGAAATTTAAATATAAATAGTCCCCAATGCATTCAGGAGTACAACTGACATCATCCAACACTCTGCATGTTGTGGTTCCTTCTGTGCTAGAATCACTTGTTCCCTTTGAAAGTTCAGAAGACAAAGACAATATGCCAGTTTAAAGCACACCAAATGCAAGACTACAGAACTGACAGAAATTCCACAAGTTTGGAGCTCAGGAATGGTAAAGTATCACAAAGAGTATGGCCCAGTTCTAAAAATAATTTCACTTAAAATTCAATAGTCATTTTATGGAAACTTCCTTGATCCCATATCTGGGAATATAGATTACCTAAGTATAGAATACAATGTTCACTTCTGAGTAAAGCTTGGCATTGAATTCTCGTAGGTGCCTAAGCTATTTCAAAACTCTTGGGAATAGAATTTTTTTTCTTTTTAATGTCTGATGATAAAACTTGAAATATAAAGCTTTATCAAGAGAACCCTGACAGAGCCATACCTACTATAAAACTAACAAGCAAAGCTATAATGATTTCAGCTTTATAGTATAATCTGAAATTGAATTACTCTCATTTCACAGCAAAGTCAATATTGCTAATGGATTAGAAACATGGCTGATAAAAGTATTGTTGAGCTCATATTTGGGAAATTCTATGGGGGAAAAAGAATTCTCTTGTGGTCTATTGCATCTGAGACTTGGATTTCATCTGGAAAGAGACTCTGTTCTATGGACAATTTTTGTAAGTAAGTGCTTGGAGGTCAAGATAAAAAGGGCTAAATGTGGCATAAAAAAGCAGTTATGAATCTTTCTGGCACATCCTTTAATACCCCTGGAAGACCATATTATCACTATAAAGGGTTGTTCTGCAAAAAGGGATGCCCTAATATTTATAAAATATAGATTTCACAGACATGTCTCAGATCCCCATAGGAATCTGTCATTTGGTCAAGAAGTTGAGAATCCTCATTAAGAGATTTAACTCCACATCTTTG
The DNA here is from genome assembly GCA_902168415.1 of Peromyscus melanophrys. NCBI lineage: Eukaryota > Metazoa > Chordata > Mammalia > Rodentia > Cricetidae > Peromyscus > Peromyscus melanophrys. Next base: position 31,613 of record CABHPR010095276.1, read on the forward strand.
AGTCCCCTGGAACAGAAAATACAGATGATTGTAAGCCACCATGTGTGTACTTGGAAGCAAACTTGGGTGCTCTGGCAGAGCAGCTGGTACTCTTAATCTCTGAGTCATCTCTCCAGACCCATTTGTTGCTTTACAACTTGTCATCCCAGATCTTTAACAGGTCTGAGGAAAATGTAGCCAGTGTAGATACACTATTGACAAAAAAAAATTAGGATAGGAATGTAAATTCATTGTCTAAGGGCAACAT
>CABHPR010095277.1:0-21938 GCA_902168415.1 Peromyscus melanophrys
ATCAGACCTAGAGGTCGACAGCGTAGCGCTTTCGACTTTTAACCTGACTCTGTAAAGGTGCCATTTAAGTGAACTTGGTTGGGCTCGGTGGTACTAACTGGATAATCAGTATAAATTGGGTGGGTTCCATTGAACCGGCAGGTGGAGGACTGTAGCGGAGCACATGCTGAAAATCAGACCTGAGTTTTATTCTCTGCGTGTGGTGTTTTATGCTTTTTAGCTTCTGAACCAAAGTTCCCTTACTGTAAATTCGGGGGAGATAAACAGTTGCTTTCTGTAATTGTGAGGATTTAGAGAAAACGAACTGAAATGAAAATGAAAAAAAAAAAAGGAAAAATTACGAACAAAGCCTTAGATATCCTTGCCTGGGTGTGTCTGGAATATAGTTCTTTATTTGGGTTGGAGGAAAAGATGCGTGATGTGAGAAGTGGAATTGTAGGTTGTCCATATCTTGAAGGACCTGGGATCCTAGAACACATTTGGCTTAACTTTCAGTACAACCTTAGGTGGGGTGAAGTCACCAGCCCAGTGACTGGTAACCTGTTGGTGCTGTAAGATGTGCAGGATGATAGAAGGAAGTCGTTTCCATTTGAAGCGTAAGGAGTTGGAGAAGTCAAGTTGATCAGATGGGCGATTTGAAGTTTGGAGAGAATACCTAATACCCGGAAATTGAGTTCATTAATTGCATAAGTGGTGGTGGAATTATTGAGATGAAACATAAAGTCTAGGGCCATCTGAGTGACCAAGAGAGTGTACACTATATTACAAAATGGGAAATTTACTTCAGGCAACTGTCCTGTTAGGGTTTTAATGCTGTGATGAAACACCATGACCAACACCAACTTGGTGAGGAAAAGGTTTATTTGGCTTACACTTCCACAGTAGTCTTATCACTGGACGAAGTCAGGACTGGAATTCAATGGCAGGAACCTGGAGGCCGGAGCTGATGCAGAGACCATGGAAAAGTGCTGTTTACTGGCTTTCTTTCTTTCTCATGGTTTGCTCAGCCTGCTTTTTTTATAGAACCCAGGACCACCAGCCCAGGCATGGCCCCACCCGCAGTGGACTGGGCTCTCCCCTATCTGTCACTAAGAACATTTCCTCCCGGCTTGCCTGCAGCCCAGTCTTAATTGGCATTTTCTTAATTGAGGTTCCCTCTGAGATGACTTTAGCTTGGGTCAAGTTGACATAAAGTATCCAGCACAGTTAACTTTCAAAGGCAAGGTGCACAAAAAATCAAAACAGGACAGACAGAGCCATGCACTTAGGAAGGAAGGAGGTGTGTCACCCAAATTGCCTGTGAACTTAACTAGCTAGTTACTGAAAGAGCAAAGGGCAAACTAGTTTTTTGTTTTTTTGTTTTTTTAAAAAAAAAAAACCCTAGGAAGTAAGAAAGACTTCTGCCAGATACAGCTTGAGTTTAGTTCTGGGCGCTAATTTATTTTGGTGTTATCCATTTAACCATCCCCTTCTCCCAAATAAAGACAAGGATGAGGAAGATTGCACAGACAGAAAGCAGTGGTAACTCGGTGTGAATCATTTAACAGCCACTGTCTCATACCTAGCTTGTTTCTAGAGATGTAAAGAGTCTAAAATATCTTGAAGCAGGTTCACTAAAATCTCCTGAAACTGATATTGACAGCTAGACCAGAGTTATGAAATACTTACGATATATATCATACAAGATATTTTCTGTTAAATTCTCTACTCTTTGCTTGATAAGGGCAAAACCATACTAGATATGGAATAAAGAATACAGAAAATTTACTAGACTATGGGTCCTACATATGTGTCCTCAGCAGATTATATTCTTGTGAGAGAGAAAAAGCAGATGAATGAGTTGTGTACTCCATTAGGATCTCTAACTGTTCCATTGCTGCTTGTCCTGTTTTAAGGAATAAAGGAAATAAAACTCTCAGAATTTAAGACTAGATTGTGCCATTTTGATTCTCACAGGACAGAATGTGTTCTGCATAGGTATAGTACATGTGAAGTATTCTAGTTTATACCGTATCCTAATAAGGGCAAATTTGAAACAAAACACTTTGTTCTTTTTGTTTTATTTTATGTGCATTGGTGTGAAAGTGTCAGATCCCCTGGAACTGGAGTTACAGACAGCTATGAGCTGCCATGTGGGTGCTGGGAATTGAACCCAGGTCCTCTGGAAGAGCAGCCAGTACTCTTTACCACTGAGCCATCTCTCCAGCTCCCACACTTTGCTCTTTTTTAAAAGTCTTAGTTTCTGTTTTTCTTCTATTTAACAGCGGTTGCTGATGCCATTAGGACAAGCCTTGGACCCAAAGGAATGGACAAAATGGTAAAGAAAAGTTATTATTTATTGAGAGCTCCTGTTTACATTCTGAGATTTGATGAAAGTCTGTGCTGTTTGTGGCTGGCAAATAGTTCTATTGGAGTACGCTTGCCTATACGGAATGAGGCCCCAAGTTGGAGCCGGTACATATACTGCCCCCTCTTCCTCCTCAAATCCCTCCAAAAGTGTTAGAATTCATCAAAAGGAGAGATTGCTTTGATAGTATTTAACTAAATAGTTTAATGCCTTTTGAGTTGTTTGTGTTATTTGAGTCAGTCTCAGCTAGCCGAGACTGTTCCTTGATCTTTCTGCCTCTACTTCAAGTGCCAGGATCACAGGCTTGTGCCACCATGTTTGAATGTTCACTCATTTCTTTTGAAGCCTGAACATAATCATTCTGTCTCAGCCTCAGTGCTAGGATTGCAAGTGTGAGTCACCATGCCCCATTAACTTTTCAAGCTGTTGTTTTCCTAATTGACTGGCAGCATAAAACAGATACAGTCTAATAACTTTGGGTTGATCCGTTACCTCTGGTCTCTGTGAGCAGTGCACTCAAATGTGTGCACACACAAATGCGCACACGCACACACACACAATTAAATGTAATAATTAAGTAACCCAACAAAGCCAGTTATTTCTTTTTGTAAAGTTGAAACTGAATGTTCTTATATTGTTATACTAATGAAAGAATTTAAAATTAAGCGATATGCATACATAAATTAACTTGTATGTAATAGTAAATGGAATAGAGCTTGTAGAAAACTATAATAAAATTTTTAAAATCAAATTTTCTAGATTCAAGATGGAAAAGGTGATGTGACCATTACAAATGATGGTGCCACCATTCTGAAACAAATGCAAGTATTGCACCCAGCAGCCAGAATGGTAAGTGTACATAGTGGTTTGCTTTTTAAGACAGGGTCTTGTTCTGTAGCCATAGTGACCTTGTATTTACTATATAGCCCAGGCCAGCCTTGAACTTGGCAGCAGTCCAGCTTTATCCCGAGTACTGCAATTATAGGCATGGGCATGTTCTGACTGATAAGTGGTTTGTTTTTTAAGTATATTTGTATGATATTTAATAGAGTTAAATTTGATCCTTTTTTGGGGGCGTGGGGACAAGGTTTCTGTGTAGCTTTGCACTTTTCCTGGAATTCACTCTGCAGCCCAGGCTGGCCTCGAACTCACAGAGATCCACCTGCCTCTGCCTCCTGAGTGCTGGGATTAAAGGCATGCGCCACCACTGCCTGGCGATTTGATACTATTTAAGCGTGGGGAATTTGTTATCTTTATGCTGTATTTAAGATACACTGTGTTTTGATTGTGAGGTGCTCTATAAGAGAACTCATTTCATTTGCTTGTTCTGTGCTGTGGATTGAACCCATGACATTGTGCATGCTCAGCAAGCACTGTACTCCTGAGCTACACCCACAGTTCTTAGAAAACAAAATCATTTTAATCATATATCAAATCGTGCTAGTTTTTGCATGTTTATTAGAAATTATTCAAGAGTCACAATTAGTATTATGGCAAGTGAGAAGTTGTATTGGCAAAAATATGCTTCAGGAATTGCTATCTATTAAAATGTGCTGTTGGGTACAGCAGTGAGTTCCTGTAATCTTTTTTTAAGGTTTATTTATTTATTTATTATGTATACAGAAGAGGGTGCCAGATCTCATTACAGATGGTTATGAGCCACCATGTGGGTGCTGGGAATTGAACTCAGGACCTCTGGAAGAGCAGTCGGTGCTCTTAACCTCTGAGCCATCTCTCCAGGCCCGAGTTCCTGTAATCTTAAGTACTCTAGTGTGAGGCCAGATCATTGGAGCCTCTTAAAGACAACATAGCACCACCCTGCTTTTCTTCTGTTAAAGGTAGCTTCATAAATGAGTAAGATGTGGTCACTTCAGAAAAACGGGACAGAGGTGTTTCTAGTCTGACATGGAATGACTTCATGTGCTCTCCATCTATATAAGATACCTGTAAGACTTAATGCATTTTTTTTGAGGCGAGGTATCGTTTTTGCCCTAGGCTAGCCTAGAACTGGCTGTGTAGCTAAGGAAAACCTTGACCTTGATCCTCCTGTCTCCACCTTCTAGGCCCTGGAATTAAGTGTGCACTACCACAGCTTCTTCATGCTGCTTTGGGGCTGAAACCCAGGGCTTCATGGGTGTTAGGCAAGCACTCTCCCTACTGAGCCATGTTGCCAGCCCTAAGTATTGATGCTTTTGGATAGGACTTTAAAGAGAATTTTCTGAGAACTTCTCTTTTTAATCCACAACCTACACTAGAAACCATTATAAGAATAATTTTGTGTATTACAAATACAGTGGTTTTTATCTTTAAATGAAACCCAAGTTAAACTAAAAATCAGATGTCAGGGATGCATTACATTTTCTAATTCTGGGTTGGTGACATTAATATGGTAGTGTGAGTTAGACGTTACTGGGTTCTCGTTTCTCAGCATCTTGGCATGTTCTGTTCACACAGCTGGTGGAGCTGTCTAAAGCTCAAGACATAGAAGCAGGGGATGGGACCACGTCGGTTGTCATCATTGCTGGCTCTCTCTTAGACTCCTGTACCAAGCTTCTGCAGAAAGGTATGTAATATGCTTTTACTGAAGAATGACAGAAGCTTTTTTAAGGGCAAAACTTATAGAAAGCCAAGTTATTATTAAGTAATGTGAAATTTAATATTGGATTTGAAGTAATTTTTTACCAAGAATTTCTATTTTGCTTCTGAGTTTTGCAAGGCTTCTCTTTGTAGAAATAGAATTCTGCTTTTGAAAAGTAAGTGATAATAGTATTACTATCTAAGGCTTAGATGTCTTAGATGAGAAAATAAGAGCTCTTGCTTTGATAAGTAGTGTGTAATCATAGTAGCAGCTCTCGAGTCACTCTGCTTTGAAAAAAAGTGCATGTGATGTTTTAGAAACATGAAATTCGTTTTAGTTTCAATATTACACAAAAATGTCTTTGATCTGTTTCAAACAGAGTAGAAGTTAACTGTTAGCTATAACCAGCAGTTATTTAGCTATTCTGTTTACAACTAAATTGTAAATTAGTTTGTCTGAAAAGTGTTTGGAGCCTCGTAGTTTAGTAGTTTTTTAAATTTGCTTGGCATGCTGGAGGCCCTGGGGTCAACCTCAGGAACACAGCAGAAAGGAGGGAGGGGATGTTTTAGATTACTTTGACATTTTTGTGAGTAAAACATTTTAAAATACGACAGGTTAACTTGGTTCATAATTAACTTGGTTCATAAATGACAGGTATACATCCAACCATCATTTCTGAGTCATTCCAAAAAGCTTTGGAAAGGGGTCTTGAAATCCTTAATGACATGTCTCGACCTGTGCAACTGAGCGACAGAGAAACCTTGTTAAATAGCGCAACCACGTCATTGAATTCAAAGGTGAGATTATCACTAAGTGACAAATAAATTACAGTTAAAGGTGTATTAGAGTGTCATGGTCATGTTTGCCATACTGTATCTAACATTGCCTCAAGAACAACTAAGTCATAATAATACTTTCTATAATTGAATTGGTTTTAAGAGTGAGGTAAAAACAATGAGGCTAACAAAAGAACTAGATTTGCTAGGTGGTGGTGGCTCACGCCTTTGATCCCAGCACTCAGGAGGCAGAGGCAGGTGGATCTCTGTGATTTTGAGGCCTAGGTTACAGAGCGAGTTCCAGGGCAGCCAGTGCTACACAGAAAAACCCTGTCTCTGAACCCTGCCCCCGCCCCCCCAAAAAGAGGAATTTTTTATAGGTGCCATATCCATTTCTAGTTTTTCATTTACTGCATTTTAACACTTTTTGGTAAAGCTAAGTCCTAGGCTTTAAAATGGCTATTGGGAACTTTCCCATATCCAAAATCAAAGGCTGCTATAGAATTTCTGTCAACATGAGTAGTTTTTATTTAATATTATACAAGAGTTGTCCTGAGTTTTAAATTTACTGTCTTCCAGGATTTTATGTAGTCATTCCCATTTTACGGATGGGAAAATAAACATGGAAAGGTAAATAATTACGTAGCACACTTGTAAGATATAGCACTGGTATTATCCAGCTCTTTATATATGTGCTACTTTTCTTAGAAAATTTCTACAAAATTTAAAATAGTGGAACAGATTTTTTGGGAAATTTCAGGTGAAATAATAGAAATTTAAAAATAGGAGCTGAAGAGAAAATATCCATACACGTACATTTTTTGAAGTTTGTAAACAAGAATAATGAAAAGTTTCATGTTACCGTCTGCTCTATTATGACTTCACCAAGTATAGTTCCTTTTCTTTGCATTCGTTTCTTGTAATTACAAATCTAGACAACAAAGGGTAAGGCTCAGTAGCACCTTTACGGTTTTGTTTGTTTGTTTGGAGACAGGGTTTCTCTGTGCAACAGCCCTGACTGTCCTGGAACTCGCTCTGTAGACCGGGCTGGCCTCGGACTCACTGATATCCGCCTGCCTCTGCCTCCTGAGTGCTGGGATTAATGGTTTGCACCACTACCGCCCAGCTGCACTATATGCCTTTGATCACAGCAGAGGCAAGCAGATCTCTGAGACCAGCAAGGACTACATGGTAAGACCCTGTCTCAGAAAAATCAAAAAATAATAAAATAACCTAGATGGAATTAGAAACAAGAAGTAATTTTTTTAATGTTCTACCACTAGTCAAGCGTGTTACTTGAGACAAATGACCTAATCTTTCTGCTTTAGTCCACCAAGGACAGGAAGAAATCTGATGAATACTAACCATTTGCTGTTTTGTCAGCCCCTTGGTATTAGGTACATAAATAACCTGATCTGATAGCTTGATTACACACTCAATTTAGGTAGGAAATCTCCACCTAAAATTAGATGCCTTTTTCTGTTTTTTATTAAACTGTTGGCAATCTAGAGAGTGCCAAATGTTATTGTAATATAATAAAAGAGAAGCATACGTGTTACATCTGGCAAACTGGGTGGGAAAAAAATCTTTATTTTTTTTTTAAAATTTATTTGTATTTGAAGTACATTTGGTGTTTTGCCTGCCTGTATGTACAAGTGAGGTCATCAGATCTCCTGGAACAGGAGTTACAGACAGTTGTGAGCTGCCATGTGGGTGCTGGGAATTGAACCCAGGTCTTCTGGAAGAGCAGCTCGTGTTCCTCACAGCTGAGCCATCTCTTTAGCCCTAGGGAAAAACATCTTTTTTTTTTTTTTTTTTTTTGGTTTTTCGAGACAGGGTTTCTCTGTGTAGCTTTGCGCCTTTCCTGGAGCTCACTTGGTAGCCCAGGCTGGCCTCGAACTCACAGAGATCCGCCTGCCTCTGCCTCCCGAGTGCTGGGATTAAAGGCGTGCGCCACCAACGCCCGGCTGGGAAAAACATCTTTAACTGCAGTGTCTCCTTTGAGTATCCTCTATCTGCCATATCTAAATAGGTGATAACAAGCCCTTGTAAATCCAGAATTGTCAGGTTTTGTTTTTGTTTTTTATAATTACTGTTTCTGTGAAATTAACTTTTTGTTTTAAATCTAGGTTGTCTCTCAGTATTCAAGTTTACTCTCTCCAATGAGTGTCAATGCGGTGATGAAAGTGATTGACCCTGCCACAGCTACCAGTGTAGATCTTAGAGATATTAAAATAGTGAAGAAGCTTGGGTAAGCATCTCTTAATTTCAATTTCAGTATTATCCAAACCAGATGACTTTCAAGAAAGAGCTGAGTGTGGTGACTTATACATAGAATCCAGCACTTGGGAGACTGAGGACGGGGATAGCTCTGAGTTCAAGGCCAGCCTGGACTACATAGTGGGTGTCGTGTCAATCTGAGCTGTAATGAGAGTCTATCTCAGGAAAACCCTTAAAAACAAAGCACAAACGATACATCCTTAGGCTGATGACCTTCCTGGGCCAGTGGATATACATAAGTGAAACATAACTAACCAGAAAGTGAAAGTTAGAAGGCCTTTGCTGGCTCGAACCTTCTTGGTATGGCAATCTTGAGGGTTTGCCTGTGTTTCGTTATGGTGGGGTGGAAGTGTATCCAGGAGATCTGGGAATGGGTTCTGAGAAGGAATGTGAGACCTAAGCACTTTCCATCCTTCTGACTATTTTCCTAGAGGAACAATAGACGACTGTGAGCTGGTGGAAGGGCTTGTTCTCACCCAGAAGGTGGCCAATGCTGGCCTCTCAAGAGTTGAGAAGGCCAGGATCGGGCTTATTCAGTTTTGCTTGTCTGCTCCTAAAACAGATGTAAGTAAAATCCAAGTTGGTTCCTGTTTATTAACTTTTAAATAAGATCTATTCTTCAAGATAAAGGTAGAGAATGCTGTACTAGTGATGTCTTTAAAATGTAGATCTCGAAAGGATTAATAAATTGAGACAAAAATAAAAATGGTTTCAGCTATAAATAACATCACAGGTGAAGACAATGGTTATAGGAGTTTGCAGGAAATAAAAACTGCGTGTGTTATAGTCATTCCTTGCGTTTGCAGATTGTGCCCATGTGTCCAGCTTTCTAAAAGCAGAGAGAGACAGCATTTACTGGAGCCCACAGGGGTTTTATTATTTGTGCAAGTGAAGCCTTAGACTAACTTGATAGCCAAACTATAAAAGTTACTTGTTTCTTAAGATATTCCTGTAATTCTCTAAAAGAAGTGCTTGCCACCTCGGATTTGTTTTGTTTTACTAATACATAGGTGTGTTGTTCAGTGTTTTGTTTCTCAAAAAATTTGAGGCCATACAAAAAATAATGGTTCATTTCTTTTTTTTTTTTTTTTTTTTTAGTTTTCCAAGACAGGATTTCTCATTGTAACAGCCCTGGCTGTCCTGGAACTCTGTAGACCAAGCTGGCCTCAAACTCAAGAGATCCGCCTGCCTCTGCCTCCTTAGTGCTGAGATTAAAGGCAAGCTCCACCACCACCCGGCTAATGGTTAATTTCTTGACATCATAAGATTTGTCATCTTGGTTTTTCATTGGTTAGTTGGTTTGAGACAGGGTTGGTCTGTTTCTCTCTCCTCCCTCCTCCCTTCCTCTCTCCTCTCATTCCCATCCTTTCTGGAACTCATTATATAGACCATGCTGGCCTTAAACCTACAAAGATCTACCTGCCTCTGCCTCTCCTGCCTGCTGGTATTAAAGGTGTGCACCACCACACCCAGTTCTGTCCCAGGTCATAGAGTAAAAGGATACATTTGAAATATTTCTATAATACATATGATACTGACAAGCCAGAGAGTCAAACAGGATGCAGTTACAATTATTTTTATGATGCGTATGATATGTGGAAAAACTTCACACTGGGGGAACAGTAACCGTTTTGTATTTGTCAGTTATCAAAAATGTACTTGCAGAAAGTTCCAGACAGCAGTAGAGCCTGCTGTGGTCATGCACACCGATAATCCCAGCCCTCGGAGGTGGCTAGGTAGTGAGATGAGGCCTTGTCTTTCAAACACACAAAACAGTAATGGGTATGCTTAAATTTTTCAAAAGAACCAGCTTTAGCCAGGCAGGGGTGGGGCATGCCTTTAATCCCAGCACTTGGGAGGCAAAGGCAGGTGGATCTCTTGATTTCCTGGACAGCTTGGACTATACTGAGAAAGCCTGTTTCAAAAAAACCAAAAATAAATAAATAGGACCAGCTTTGTTTATATGTGTCACTTTAGACCTTTTTCTGTGCCTATCTGTTTGGTATGGGTTGGTCTTTTACATTCCATTAAAATCTCTTGTAAATAATTACTGTGTTCTTGTTCCAATCAGATGGATAATCAAATAGTAGTGTCTGACTATGCCCAGATGGATCGAGTGCTCCGAGAGGAGAGAGCCTATATTTTAAATTTGGTGAAGCAGATTAAGAAAACAGGATGCAATGTCCTGCTCATACAGAAGTCTATCCTAAGGTCTGGGACTGTATATTTTCCTATCCCTAAATTGATAATTGATGTGTGATTCCCGCTAATAATTTTTAAAACAATGTTTAGTTGATGTGTGTGTGTGCCTGACTCTGTATACCACATGTGTACAGGAGGCCTTGGAGGTCAGAAGGTATTGGATGACCTGGAACTGGTGTTTACAAGGCAGCTGGAGCTGCTGTGTAAGAGCGTAGGAACTGAACCCAAGTTCTCCACAAGCACTGTTAACCACTGAGCCATCCCTGCCCTACCCCCCCCCCCACCAACCCCCCCCCCCTTTTTTTTTTTTTTAAATGAACAGTTGCTTAGTATCTAATACATGGGAAATCTAGGGGGAACATTTTGGTGCATCGTATTTGCATTAATAAAGACAGGACTATTTTCTCTTTATAACTTAAGCATGGAATATATAATTTTTCTAGATTCTAAGAAAATGAAGGCTGAGCATAGTTGTTCATGCCTATAATCCCAGTACTCAGAAGGCTGAGGCTGAAGGATTGCTGTGAATCTGGCTAGTCTGGGGTAAAGTAAGGCCTTTAAAAAAAAAAACAGGGATTGGAGAGTGGCTTAGTTTTTTAGATCATTTGTTGCTCTGGGACCTGGGTTTGGTTCCCAGCATCCCCATGGTCTCACAGACATAGAACTCCAGTTCCAGGGGATGACACCCTCTTGTGAAAGCCATGGACAATAGGCAGAGTACCTATACACATAAATGTAAAAAAAAAAACCAACCAAAAGTAAAAAGAGCATGACATAGTTTTTAAAAAGCTATTTGTCTAAAACTGACTGGTTGAGGGTAGAGATGTAGTTTAATTAATCACAGTGTTTGCCAGTGTGCACAAAACTCTGGGTTTGATCTCTAGCACGTCATAAACTGGGTATGCTCTCAAATGCCTATAATCCTGGCAGTAGTAGTTCATAGATAAGAGAATTCTCAAATTTGAGCTCATCTCTTTTTCACTTCTGGGTTTTGTTTCATTTTTTTAAATTAATAGGTACATTCCCATTTACTCCACTGATAAGCTGTGCCAGAGGGTACTGTGGATACTTTATTATAGAGTCCTCCGTGAGCAGGTGAAAGACGGTTCTAATCCCCAGTCATTAATGGCTCTGACCTTGTGTAAATTGTTCCCATAACTCGATTTTTGCCTAACTTTCATCAGGGATGGAAATACCTGTCTTGCTAGCATCATAGGACTACTAATACTAGGATTGTTTCTGATATTTTGTGGGAATTAGTCATGCTTCTAAATACATAAAGTATCACTAAGTGTTCACTTAGCAAAATGCTCATTTGTTAAGAAGAATCTGACTTAATTACTTGTGTTGTATAGATTTGTATTATAATGTTTTCCAGTAAAATTAGAAACCTTCAGAATTTTGAACTCTGCTGAGCAAATGGCACAAGCCTTTGATCCCAGCACTTAGGAGGCAGAGGCAGGCAGATAAGGCTGCATAGGGAGACTTTGTCTCAGAAAGAAAGAGAGAAAGAGAAGTTTGAACTTTTAAATGAATATTAAAAGCATTTCCCTTCATAATTGACCATTTGAATAACAGTAAAATTAAAATCTTAACTACTGGACAATAAAAATGTTTTAATCTAGCATAACAAACACTTTGTATTTCAGAGATGCGCTTAGTGATCTTGCATTGCATTTTCTGAATAAGATGAAGATTATGGTGGTTAAGGACATTGAAAGAGAAGACATTGAGTTCATTTGTAAGGTAAATAGTAATGTATGTAAAAATGTTTGTTAGCGTGTATTGTGGGTGTGTGGTTTTTACATTATGGTTAATTGTGTTTTGTGGGGTGTTGGTTGGTTGGTTGGTTTTGGTTTTTTGAGACAAGGCTTCTCTGTATAACAGCTCTGTCTGTCCTGGAACTCACTCTGTAGACCAGGCTGGCCTTGAACTCAAGAGATCCACCTGCCTCTGCCTCCCAAGTGCTGGGATTGAAGCTGTGCGCCACCACCACCCAGCAGTGTTTTATTTTTTAAGGTTTTTGTTTTATGTATATGAGTGCTGCACGTATGTCTGTGCACCACATGGTCCCCTCGGAGGCCCCTGGAACTGAAGTTAACATGGGGCTATGAACTGCCATGTGGGTGCTCTGGAAGACAGCCAGTTGGTTACTGAGCCGGTCTCCAGCCCCAGCAGTAGTTTCTGTTTGCTTTTTTGCATGGTGGGTATTGTGTCCAGTGCTTTGAATAATATACCAGACAAGTGCTTCTTCTACCATTGAGTTATGTCTCCAGCAGTGTTGTCTTGATTTGTCTTGTTTTCTTTTCCCAGACAATTGGAACCAAACCAGTTGCTCATATTGACCAGTTCACTGCTGACATGCTGGGTTCTGCTGAGTTAGCAGAGGAAGTCAATTTAAATGGTTCTGGAAAACTGTTCAAGGTAACGGTATTACAATTAAGCTTTATTATTTTTCCTTTTTTTCCCCCCATTACCTAACTTGTAATTTGTTCACTAAAGATAACAGGTTGTGCAAGCCCAGGCAAAACAGTTACAATTGTCGTGCGTGGTTCTAACAAACTGGTGATTGAAGAAGCTGAGCGCTCCATTCATGATGCTCTCTGTGTTATTCGCTGCCTAGTAAAAAAGAGGTAATATAAGCATCACTAAAGTAATAGATTTTTAAATTTTTATGACATTTATTTTGGGTGTGTATGTATCTGGACATGTGTACAATATGGCATGCATGTGGAGGTCAGAGAACGAGTTGGGGAAATCTATTCTTTCCTTCCATCATGGAGGTCCCAGGAACCAAGCTTGGGTTGGTTGTTGGGTATTTTACCAGCTGAGTATCTTGCTGGCCCTAGTATTCTGAAGACTAGTTTGAGGGACTGGGATATAGTTGATAGACTACTTCCTAGTATGTGCAAGGGCCTGGGTTCAACCCCCACCCAGCACTGCTTAAACCGGGTGTGGTGGGGCACACCTGCAATCCTACCACATAGGAGGTGAAGGAAGGAGGGTCAAAAGTTTTGGGTCTTCTTCCAATTCATGCAAGTTCCAGGCTATCCTAGATACACAATACCCTGCCTACCCTTAAACAACCAAACTGCCCTATTTTGACTTTTTTAAAGTTAAGTAGTAGATTGTTATTTAAAATAGCTTCCTTCAGGGTAAAAATAAGCTAAAAATATTTGTGAATTTCAGAGCTCTTATTGCAGGAGGTGGTGCTCCAGAAATAGAGTTGGCCCTGAGACTGACTGAGTACTCACGAACACTGAGTGGTATGGAATCCTACTGTGTTCGTGCTTTCGCAGATGCCATGGAAGTCATTCCATCTACACTAGCTGAAAATGCTGGCCTGAATCCCATTTCTACGGTAACGGAACTAAGAAACAGGCATGCCCAAGGAGAAAAAACTACAGGCATTAATGTCCGAAAGGTGAGAACCTAGTGCTTAGGATTGTAGGAGAAAAGGGTGGTAAAAGGAAGCAGTTTATAGATTTGTCGTTGTTGATTGGTTGAAAGGTTTTGTAGTTGAAAGTAGTGTGATTTTGCCCACACTCGGGTGGCAAAGGCAGGTAGATCTCTGTGAGCCAGGCTAGCCTGGTCAACGGACCATGTTCCAGGATAGTCAAGTACACAAAGAAACCCTGTCTCAGAAACAAAACAAAAAAGTAGTATAATCTTGGATTAAAACCTGGAAAGGTTACTATATATACTTTGGAATAAAGATGATGCCATGAGCCGGGCAGTGGAAAAAAAGATGTTGCCATGGGAAATAGCATTCATTAACTGCCATTTACTACCTTGTAGGAAGTTAGTCTGATCTTTAATTTCCTTAATTGTAAATACACAGCACATGATAGGTCTTTTGTGAGGGCATTAGTTAAGCACATGTGAGTGTGAATTGGTTCTTTTGTTGTAAGTATCCCCTCTTAGCATGTCAGGTAAACAGAGAAGAGTGATAGCTGTCCCCTTACTAATGACAGTACATGGTGGGGGAAATAGTAAGCCTAGATCCTAGTTCTTGAGTGTACAGGACTCCATAGAATGGCACTTCCTGGTTTGTTATGTTTGTTATGCTCCTCTACAGGGTGGAATTTCCAACATTTTGGAGGAAATGGTTGTCCAGCCTCTGTTGGTGTCAGTCAGTGCTTTGACCCTAGCAACTGAAACCGTCCGGAGCATTCTGAAAATAGATGATGTGGTAAGCAAATAGAGGTTGAAAATCCCTGGGAGGTCAAAGGGCATACTTGTAAGTTTTTCTTTCTGCTTAAAAGTGTGCTACCACCAAGATGATAACAGTTCATAACTACTAATTGTTTTACCTGTAAAAATTGGGCAAAATTTAGATAATTACCTTAAACATGATCTAATATTTTGTCATTACAAGTTTTGAAACCTGTTTTTGTTGTTGTTTGTTTTTTCTTGTCAGGTAAACACTCGATAATCTGGATGAGGCTGGCCGACTGGCACCATATGGACAGAGTACTGTGGCTGGAATGGAGATGGTCCTCTTGGTGTTCCTTGTCTGAAAGCTTGCTTCGTCAGAGTTTTTGGACATTGTCTCCCAGTTGGCATTTCTTTGAAATTATATTGAAACGATTTAATGAAAATATTAAATATTTGGTTTCAAACTGCATATTTGTCACTCCCAAATTTTATATATATGTGTATTTTTTTGATACTTTGGGGAGAAAGCCAAACTATACCCCTCAAATTTTAACCTTTACATGTTAATCTTCTTATGGCTTAATCCTATGTATTCTATTAACTTTCTTGTTTTGTTCATTTGTGGTTGTGTCACATCCCAGGCCAGCCTAGAACTTACTATTCAGTATGACCTTGAACATTTGACCTTGTGCCTCCACCTTCCAAGTGCTAGAATTAACAGGTGTGTACTATGATGCCCATTTTTTTGCAATGCTGGGGGTGAAACCCAAGGCTTTGTGCATACTAGGCAAGAATTCTACCAACTTGAGCTGTTTCCCCTACCCTGGTTTGGATTGGTGTTTTATTTTTGATACAGTGTCTCATGTAGCCAGGTCGGAAACTCTGTCACTGGGGATTATCTCAACCTCTGTAATTACAGGTGGGAACCTCTATTCTCAGCCAGGTGTAAGGTTTTTGTAATTTCCTTTTTATATTTATTTTGTGCGCCTTTTCAGGAGGAACGTGCATGATATGGTGCATATGGGAGGACAACTTGAACAAATCAGTTTTCACCATGTGGGTTTCAGGGATCAAACTCAAAAGTTGTCAGGCTATCTTGATGACCCCTAGGTGAAAGTTTTTTTGTAAATTCCACTATTAGTTACTTTTCTATTGCTGTGATAACATGCCATAACCAAGGCAATTTATAGAAAGAATTTTTTATGGGCTTACAATTCCAGAGGGCCAAAAGTCCTCGTTAATAGCATTGGCTGCTTTTCTAGGGGACCCTGGTTCAATTCCCAGCACTCATATGGCAGTTCACAACTGTCCATCCCCTCCAGTTCCAGGGGATCCAACACGCTTACACAGACATACATGCAGGCAAAACACCAATCCACAGAAAAATTAAAAAAGTCCACAGTGGTGAGGCTGGAGAGATGGTGTCACAGTTAAGATCACCTGCTGCTTGTGTAAAGGACCTGGGTTCAGTTCCCAGCAACCACGTGGTGGTTCACAACCATCCCCAGTTCCAGTTCCAGGAGATCTGTTCCCTTTCTGACCTCCTCAGGCACCATGCATACATGTGGTGCACATTCATACATAGAGGCAAAACACGTAAAATGAATACTAACTTTAGGAAAATAAGTCCATGGTTGCAAAGCAGGAGACGTGGAAGCTGAGGGCTTACATTTGAACCACAAGTACAAAACAGTAAACACCAATGGTGCCAGTCTTTAAACTCTGAAAGCTTGCCCTTCCCCACCCCCGAGGAACATTAGAAAGCCATACCTTACAAGCCTACTCAAACAGTGCCATTGACTGGGGCTCGGTATTTGTATGTTAGAGACTGTGGGGGACACCTCATTGAATCCACAAGTCATTCTCATAGAAATCTAAGCATAATGTATGATTTTAAATAGTGCAGATACAGGAACCTGCCATTACCGTCAGTGTTTCTCCAGGGTAGTGCTAATTGAGTTTGCTATAGAGTATTCTGGTCTAAGGGATGGCCCAGTGCTAGAGCTCTTTAGAAGTTCGTTTTCATGTTTAGTCTCCTAGAAAGTGTGTGCAATGTGGCACATTTTGCAGATTCAAATGGTTCTAACTCTTCTTTGCCACCACTATATTTTAAGCATAATCATATCTCACCATGATGGTTGTAAAATTACCTTGAATCCTACCTTCATTTGAGCTACTTAACCAGTCTGTGCTCTCATTTTAGGGAGTGAGCCTTTAAAACTTGATAAGCTACTTCTCTCAAACACTTTCACACCTTTGAATAAAGGCCTGGGTTTTAGGGTAAAGCACATTTGCCCTGCACAGTGTGATGCTTCACTGTCGCCTGTATGTCACAGAATCCAAGAAGTTACTTAAGGAAAATGATCTTGAGATAAGGATCTTTGAATCATCCAGAATTTAGTTTCTAATTTTAAGTGATTGTTAAGCTATAAAATAATTCATTAATCATAAATGCTCGGCTGATAGCTCAGACTAGTTACCTACCCTCTGCCACATGGCTGTGGCTGTACTTTGAACACAGCATGTTCATCTTGCTTCTCTCTGAGTCTCTCAACTCTACCCTTCTTCCTCCCAGTGTTCTCTCTGCCTGGAAAATCCTGCCTAGCAGCCAGTCAGCTTTTTATTAACAGTGAGAGCAACACATCTTCACAGTGTCAACTGATTGGACGGTTTTCCTAGAGGGCTCTTCTAAGAGAAAGGCTTACTAACCACTGCTTGTGTGAAGTGTGCTGTGGTAGAAAACCACGACTTAGAATTTGATGTGGGGTGTACAGCACAGCAGCTGACTGCATTCTACTCCAGCCGTTTGAAGGGTTAGAACGAGTCAGAAGGCTCATCCAGAGATACCCTGTCAGATTTAAAAGGATGCTCTTACTAACGCAGAGGGCTAGAACAGTTCTAAAGCAGCAAAGATTTGCCCTTACATTTAAGTGCTATTCACTTCATTATTATACCTTTCACTTCTTTGTTACAAGGTTTTTAAGTGCTGAGGAAAGTTTAAGGAATGGGTGGAGACTATCCTCCATGCAGATTTAGCATTTTGCCATTCAGTCAATTCTGAAACATGTTTGGAAGTGACCACAAGATGCAAAATTGGACAGAAATCTCAGGTGGTATGCTCAGTAGGAAAGCATGTGCCAAGCTTGTGCAAGGAACCCATCACCAAAAGGAGCAAAAGGATAATGTGGTTAAGGACCTAGCAAACGATCAGCAAGCAGTACACAAGGAATCTAACGGAAAAGCTGTGCACATGTTAAAATGGCTAAGAGATACTATATAAAATATGGCACTTAAACTTGAAAACCACCTAAAGCTATGGAAGAGATGAGCTTAGAGTTTTGAAGGCGATTATTATGAGGCAGTGTCAGTAAACCATATGGGAAGTATGGAAGTCCTTGTGCTCACAGATAAGTACTAGGGAAGCTAAGAATGAAACACAGGGCTGTGCCTTCTAAGGGAGCAATGTATGTGTTTTATACCCAGAAAACTGGGAGCAGACATACTTCGTAGCTTGGTGACCTTTGCACTACCTGCGTGGCCAAGACCACATCGGGTCCTCCCTAGAGGATCGATTCAAAGAACCCATCTTAATGCAAGATGTCTTGGGTAGTCAATCTTACAGAGCCCATCTTTATGGAAAATGTCACATGTACGTTACACATTTACACAGTTTCTGTGTAGTCATGTCTTTTTATTATGTGCATGGGATTAAGTTATCTCCAGGAAAAATTTCATCAAATTGTGCTGTGCTTAAATATGCCTAAAATAAACTACTTGGTGTCAAGACTCCCAAGGTTTGAACCAACACCAGCTACTGGGTGATAGTGAACCAAACCACTTTCTTGCCTCCCTCGGATGTTACTCTGCTGACTGTGGTGTTGCAGAAACCTCTGCAACACCCGATAGGCATTGATGTATTTATAAGATATATTTTTAGTTTTGTACATCCATTTTGTATTTTAGCTTAATTGAACTACATGCAGTGTTCTGTTCACTTCTGAGAAAATGACAAAGGAGAAGTTAACATTTTTCACAATCATTCACTAAAACATCAAATCATTTCCTTTGGAATATAATGTGTAAGGTAGCTATTCTGAATTATTTGAAAGCAAATTGCAGATTGAAACTTCCTAAGTACTTTCTAAGAACAAGGGTTTTGTTGTTTAGGTTTTTTGTTTTGTTTTTTGAGACAGGGTTTCTCTGTATCCCTGGCTATCCTAGAGCTCCCTCTGTAGACCAGGCTGCCCTCAAACTCACAGAGATCCACCTGCCTTTGCGTCCCCAGTGCTGGGATTAGAGTGTGCTACCACCACCAGGCTATCAAGATGGTTTTTTTGTTTGTTTGTTTGTTTGGTTTTTTTTTTTTTCTAATGAAAGATATTTTCAGTGTGTGTGTGGGTCCTGGGAGTTGTATGGCGTCATGTTGAACACTCACTGCAGCATCCCATAACCACTGAAGACAGTGGCTCAGGAGCAAAGATGCTCCATGTCACAGATGCCATTTCTCTGGAACAGCATATAAAAGACAATCATATGCAAAGTGTATAAGAAATAATTTTTCTGCCAGGTGTGGCGCAAAGACCTTTAACTCAAAAACTCAGGAGGCCGAAGCCAGCCTGGCCTACACAGTGAGTTTCAGAACCACCGGGGCTATGAAGAGAAAGCCTACCCCTCACCTCCATCCTCTCAAAAAGAAATGTTATTTCTTTTGATGAGGTATTTCTATTTTTGTATCTTTAGAAGGAACTAAGAGATGATACTATATCCTCACACTGGATTTGTGAAGATCAAATGTGGATTGTCCTCTCAAGTACAGATTAATCCTCTCTAAATCTTATTTTGAGACAAGGTCTCTACATAGCCCTAGCTGTTCTCGAACTCATTGTGTAGACCAAGCTGGCCTCAAACTCACAGAGATCTGCCTATCTTTGCCTCCTGAGTGCTGGGATGAAAAGTGTGTGCCATTTTAGCTAGCCCTAAATCAGTTATACTTAACATGCATTCGGATCACTGGGGCATCTTGTAGAATGCAGATTCTGAGTTAGTTGGTCTGAAGTGGGTCCAGAGACGCCAACAAATTGCAGATGATGTTGATATTGCTGGTGCCGCACTAAAGTTTCCTTAACATCTCATACCATGTCACTGCAGCTGCTCAGTTTAGGCCTTCTGCTGGATGACCATTAATGAGCCTTCAGTTCACAGCCATACTGCTGTCATAGTAAATCTAAATCTGGTTACATCACAGTCTTTAATGGCTCCTGATGTCACCTGAGTGAAGTTACAGTATACAAGCTCTCAGTCTTTAGGCTGCTCCATTTCTCAAATGACTTTCATTAGTCTCCAGTATAACCATAGTTTATTAATGTATTGCTTAGTCCTTTTCAAGGAGGAAGTCAGTTGTCTTTTAAGGATTCATATCCCTCGACTCACTCCTCTAATTGTCCAAGAGTCCTGAAGATTTATTCAGTGCAAGAAAGTACAATGGAAGGGAAAGAAGAGCAGACCGTGGTCACAGCTGCCACCCTTGCAGTGATGGCACCTTTGCATGGCTAGTCCATGAATGTCAGTGGTCACTTCTGATTGTGTGCTCTCTCTGGGGATGCTTCCTGTTGTATCCACATGAAGAGATGGTCCCAATCCACCAGACAGGTTAATCACAGCTTATAAAAAAAACAAAAACATGGGGCTGAATAGAGAAGGCTCAGTGGTTAAGAACACACTTGCTCTTGGAGAGGACCTGGGTTTGTTTCCCAGCACCTACATAGTGGTTCACACCATCTATAACTCCAGTTCCAGGGAATCCAATGCCCTCTTCTGACCTCCGTAGGTACCAGGCACGAATGTGGTACCCAGACATACATGCAGCCAAAACATCCATATACATAAAAATAAATTTAATAATGTATGTCAGGGCCTCAATCACTTTCAAAATACTCACGGTAAAGTCTATAAGCCTCTTCAGAGAAACCTACTCTGCATTGCCAAAGGGAATCAAGGCCACTAATCTATGGGAGTGGAGTCCCTTCACTTTACTTCCTAAAGGCCCTGCCTCCTAGCACCATCATATGGTGTATTTGGTCCAACATATGGATGTAATGGGAATGTCAACATTCAGACTATCTAATGAGATTCCAAGTTCTTGGGTGGCAGAACTGCCCTCCATTTTCCTTTTTCAAAGATGATAGTTTTTCTTGAGGTTTTTTTTTTTTTTTTTCCCCTCTCCTTTATTTTTCAGTACTAGGGATCAAACCTTGAAATCAGCTGAATTGGGGAAGTACTGAAGTTAGCCAATGCAAATGCAAAACTGATGGAGAAGCTGTAATGTGAGAATGTGTGTCCTCTGTGTTCTTCACAGTGTAACAGAGAGTTAAAGCTTTCATTAGAAGAATAGTATCTGCATTAGCAAGACTCTCTCCCAATATTGACAAGCAAATAAAATTCTGACATCTTGGATGTTTCTTTCTCATTCAAGTATAAACCCAAATAGCATGTGCATTTTGTTTTGTTTTATTTTGGAGACATGGGTTTTCTGTGTAGCCCTGGCTGTCCTAGAACTTGCTCTGTAGACCAGGCTGGCCTCAAACTCCGCCTCCCGAGTGTTGGGACTAAAGACATATGACACCATTCCCACCTGCATGTTCATTGTTAATCAACTGCAACCAGAGATTGGCTATAAATATAAAATCAGCAAAACTCAATGAAAATTCTCAAAGGATGATTGTCTGTGAAGGATTTACAGTAAAGATTGTATGCATTATTGATAAGGTGTGTGCTACAATCCTTTTGTCAGAAAATTTAAACTTACAAGAAACACACACAGCAGGTTGCTAACTATTAGCACGTGACTGGCTGACAGCCTCCAGCCATAGCACCAATAGGATCCTCCACAGTATCCCATCTGAGAGCAGGCCAATCCTTGGAAACTCACGCCCAGTGATGGAGAGAGCAGTGCAAATAGGGTCTGTACGTTTCTGTTTTGTAGCAGTCTTCGTGCGGGAACTCCAGAGCTGGCTGAGGTTTTCCCTAAGCTGCATGTGCTTTGAACCTCTTTCCATCCAGTTCTTCTTTTTCCTCCTAAGGTGTCCAATTGTGTCTTTTCCTGAAGGTTGTCCTACTTTAACTTTCAAAGCTTTTCCCACAGTAAATCTCTTATACTTTTAACTTTTTCAGATAGGTGCTTTCTGGAAGATGTAAATTGATAGAAAAAAAATTGGGCCAAGGCTCAATTTTCTAATAAAAATTAATAAACAGATAAATTTTAAAAAATGGGCCAGGGAGACAGCTCAGCAGGTAAAGCAATAGCTAGCTACACAAGCCTGACTACCGAAGTTCAATCCTAGAACCCATGTAAAAAGCTGGATGTGGTCATGGGCTTGTAATACCAGCAGTCCTGTAAAGAGAGGGGAGGCAGAAATAGAATAATCCAGAAGCCAGCCTGGAGTGCACGGCACAGCAAGCAGAAATAATAGAGATCCTGCCTTGGCAATGCGGAAGGACAACCAAACCCCCCCGGAAAGCTGTTTTGTGACCTCCACATTCCCACCATAGTACACACACACCACACCTGCACACACACACACCATACACCTGCACACAC
>CABHPR010095278.1:6412-25225 GCA_902168415.1 Peromyscus melanophrys
CTCTCTCTCTCTCTCTCTCTCTCTCACACACACACACACACACAGCCTGCCCCACATATGTCTCTGGGAATTTAAAGCAGTACTTCCTCTTTGAAAAACATCACATCCAGAGGACCACATAGACCATTCCAAAACCGCCTGCCTGTCAGAGATTATGCATCAAATATTGTGTGTTAGAAACAACATATCTTGAGTAGTTTAGAACAAAGGAACTACTTTTAAAACATTTATTTGCAGTCAGGAGTAGTGTTGCAATTCCAGCACTCAATATGCTGTAGCGAGAGGATTGCCATAGATCCAAGGTAGACATAGGCTATGCAATAAGTTTCAGGCTGGATGTATGAGAACTTGTCTCAAAAAATAAATTAATTAAATTGAGTTTAAAAGGGCTGTGGAGTTAACTTGGCCGGTAAGGTACTTGCCTTGCAAGCAGGTGGACCTAAGTTCAATCCCCACTACCTACCTCAAAAAGCTGAGTGTGGTGACTCTCCCTTGTAACCCCGTTGTTGTGGAGGCAGAAACAGACCCTGAGGGCTTGCCAACCAGCCAGCCTCGCCTGCTTGGTGAGTTCCAGACCAGTGAGAAAAGTTGTCTCAAGAAACCAAGGCGGACAGCACCTGAAAAAAGAAATCCAAGTTTGTCCTCTTTCCTTTCCACACAAGCACAGACATGTGCATCTGCACACACGTGCACACACTCATACACACACCCCAAAATACTGCATCTACTGGGAAGTGGCAAAGATATAAACAGTGCTTTCAATTGCCTGAAGACTGACCTTTAGCCTTTCCAAACCATTATACACTTCTAGTACAATGGAAGAAAGAAGAACAGAAAATCGTCTTAAATAGTTACAATAGGAATACTATAGATTTCTATTCAAATTCTAACTCAAGTTTCTTAATTTTCTGAAAGACACAATGTTCACTACTAGCAATTATTAGACAAATACTATTCCCTTTGTGGATCCATTATCCAGTGAGCTCAAATTTGATAAGGAAACAGAATTCAAGTCTTTAACATTTATTTTACTGTAAACCATCTCTATGGTATTGCTGACGGTGCCCGCAGGACTGTGGACCACGTTTAATTAGGCAACTCTCCTAGTTACAAAGACTTGCAATAAACCAAAGGGGGAAGGTCTTAGCAGTCAGAAATTTCATCCCGCTTTTAATCCTGACCAGAGAACTCTCTGTAGATCTCACAAATTTACATAGAAGTTAGAGAGAGAGAGAGAGAGAGAGAGAGAGAGAGAGAGAGAGAGAGAGAGAGAGAGAGAGAGAGAGATACAAAGGAAATTAATGATAAATTGGAAAAATATACATAAGTTAAACAAATTTATACTGCTTAAGCACTAGTGTTTCATGGTGTCTCTTTTAGCCTGGAACCTTCCAGAAGACAGATTTCTTCAGCTGCTCCACAGCACCTACAGCACTTAGCACCTGAAATCTGGGAGTGGTAGAAGTCAGTTGTATATTCTCACTAGGAGTCCCTGATTTTCTTCTTCTTATTATTTCAGCTCTTGTAGTTGGCAGTAATTGTAAGCACACCACTCCTTCTTGTGTGAGGAAGCTTGACCTTTCTGAACACAATTGAACCTTTCTTTCGATGAGTCAAAGGTTTGGAGCCTGGGAACATCCGCAGAAACCACAATTTCCTTTGCCCCAAACCTTTGCTATAGAAGGTATGGAACCTTCTGAAGCTTAATCCTTTCTGTGGGGTTGTTTCTTATGTCTGCTTCTTTCTTTTAAAAGCAGAGCACACACACACACACACACACACACACACACACACACACACACACACACAAAAGTGCTACAGACAGTAAAGTACAGCCAATTCAAAACTAAACATTTCCTAGGACCCCCCATTGTAAAGGCTGATGATTGGCTTCTTCTGGCTCCTTTTTTTCCCCCAGCTTCTCTTAGGGTATTAGAGTCTCAGACATCACCTTTGTAAAAGGATTAGCCTGTCTGTTCTCAGCCACCAACTTCTCTCCTAATATGGCCAATTGCTTTGCAAAAGCCTCGACTATCCTCAGCCATGGGTGGACTCATGGACATCCGTCTTTGCTGCAAGAATTAACAGCTCCAATGAGCCTATATTTCTTAGGCTTTTTAACCTAAGAAAAGTTCTCATAAATATTTTGCTGTCTTCCTGGCCCTAAGCCATTAAGTAACTGGTTGTATTCAACCGGCATTTATCAAACACTAACTCATCCGTGTATTCTCAGTATATTTTGAGGAAAGTAAGAGATCAGATAAGAAACCAGCTTTACAGCCCCCAAAGAGCTGTGCGTACCAGAAGTAAGGACATGGGCACTCAGCAGTCTTCACTTAGTTAATTAAACAGAATATATTTGAATCATCTTATTGGGGGGGGGAGGTCACCTATGGGATTAAGAAAACTTTAAAGCTCTCTTTTTCTTTCTTCTACTACAACTTTTACACTTTTGATTTGAGAGTCTCTGGGCATCTGTTGTTGGGTCCTTATCTTCCTTCAGCCTCCAGAACTCACAGCTCAAATATTTCCACACAGTTATGGTACAAATTGGCACATATAATATGTGCCTAAGATAAAAATCTGTTTCTTTCCTTTTGCCTTCTTTTCAATTGGTTTTTTAGATTTTTAAATTTTATTTTCTGTGTATGTGTGTTATATGAATATATGTGTGGGGGCACCACGTGTGTTTCTGGTACCGACAGAGGGCCGACGAGGGCATTAGATTCTCGGGAGCTGGAGTTATACACAACAGCTCTCAAGCACCTTGTGGGTGCTGGGAACTGAACCTGGACCCTCTGCAAAAGCTGCATGTGCTCCTGGCCACTGAACCCTTTTGCTTTCTTGATTGCAACAAAAAGTTTCAAGAACTCTTGAAAATTATAAGCAGCGAGCCCATCCACAAGAGCACATCTTTGTATGAGCACCTATGACCTACAAAGCTCAGGGCCAAGAATGTGTTTCTTTGAGCATAAAACATAGCAACTGTTAAGAAAGCATGCCGTGGGTAATTCCCTACCTGCAAGAAATGTAGAAGCTCAGAGGCAAATTCCATCTTGGGTTATTTCCTTAATTTTTTTTCAGTTTTATAAGAATGAAATTCATCCGTCTAAATTACAGATATTGAAGAAATACAACCTGAATTTTTAAATACCAATGACACATAGTATTTGTACATATAACTTCATAGCTTAATATAGTAATCATGATCAAATCATGGTAGTAGCATTCTGACTTCTCAAACACTTACGTCTCCGTGCTGGAAGCTGAGTCTTCTAATGACATTTAAACACAGTGAATTGTTGTCAGGTGTATCTACCCTGCTAGGCTGTAGAAGCAACTCCTCCCTCTTTATCTGGCACCGTCTATCTGGCCTCCTAGTTCCCAACCTCCCTTGCTTTATAATCACTAAAGATCACTGTTTTAGCCTCTTCTATTAGGTCAACTTTTGCAGCTTCCACAAATGAGTGAGAGCATGGGATGATTGTCTTCTTAAGCCTGTTTTATTTTCTGTAACACAATATCCACCCCTTCCAGGCCTGTTGACACTAATGTCAAGAGTCCATCCCTTTTACCACTGGAAACTGACCTATTATGCAGATACGCTACATTTTCTTTATCCACCCATCCATTGATGGGTACCTTTAGTTGACTCTAGGTCTTGGCGACCATTAATAACACTACAGTGCCTATGAGAATGAGGTAGCCCTTCCATGTAATAGTCACATTTATTTTGGATATATACCTAAAGCTACAGAGATCCAGGTTGCTGGAGTGTGTGGTAGTACTACTTTTAGTTTTTTACACTCCCACTGGAAGTGTATAAGCGTTACCTTTTCCAGACAGTTCCACTTGTTTTCCTAAAACCAAATAGCCACTGAGTGGCAGAGTGTGGCTTTGAACCCAAGGCTGTCTGAGTCTAAGTTCATTGTACTTTGTGCCGCTGGAGGGCTAGTGCTTCACCTAAGCTCCAATTTCTTCTACATCTTGAGAGTTTCATGTTCAGACACTTTGAACCCCTCCAGTGAAACCCTGAGGAAGGTCATTTCTTTATTTTTCTTTTCTATATTCGAGGTGTTGATTTCAAATCTAGAACCTCGCACAAGTGCCCTACAGTTGATCGCCACAGTCCACTCTCTTCCTTATATTTAAGAGAAACAGAGTAAACATTCGTGTTACAAGATTATATAAGAATTTTGTGTGACGCTTACATCTAACCTTAGCCAAGAGACCAATGAAGTAATTCATGTTTCTTCTTGGCCAGGAAGTTCAGAAGACACCTGGACCAAAGTATAGTAATATTTCTAGCATCTTCCTTTCCGCTATTACAACAAAATGACATAGATGAAGTAAACTGAAATCACAAATGTATTTTTCATATTTCTGAAGGTCAAAATTCAGGGGCTACATACAGACTCAGGGTGTAGTGAGAATCTGATTTGTGTTCGTGCTGTTGATGTCACTTTATTAGTGTGTCCTCTCATAGTAGAAGGTCAAAACAAGGTCATTTGGGTCTCTCCTATAAATGCATCAATCCCACTCACTTAACAACCTGTTCATTTCCCTAAGACCCCCTCAATACCATGAGAGGTTAAGCTTTCAGTATATGAATTGTTGGGAGACACAGATGTTTAAACAACAGCGTCAGGCCCAATGATAGAGACCTGTTGGGTTATTCCTCACTGGAGTCGACAGTTCACATTCCAGGTTGATAAAGTAGAAGTTCACCCCTTCTCTCTGCAAAAAGAATTCCTTCACATTCTGGGGCGAAGTCTTTCTCTCACCCTCTTTCCATGGGATGACATCAAAAGACGCCCCATTAACTCGTACATAATCTCCAAGTTTCCTTATTTCATGCCTATGTGTCAACTTCACCACACATGTAAGTGACTTAAGGCGCTCACTGGCTGGTTTGTGGGAAAGGATGTACCATGTATGCCTGTGCTGCAAGATTTTATTTTATACAAAAGCTAGATCACTCTGGTTCCTTAAAAGAGAAAAAAAATGGCACATAAAAATTTGAAAAAGTCATTTCCATGAAGTTTCATGGGTTATAAATGAAAACAGATAGGAACCATGTCAGAACAGGAAGTACTGGGAAGACGAGACAAATGCAGGTGACCTGGCGGGACATGAGAGAAAAACAAAATTCAAGATAATTGAGGTGTCGGAGAGGAGCTGTAATTTAAGGCATGCAGCCTTGGAATCTTTAAAATGAAAGTGACAACAAAATGATTTGAGTTTTAAATGGGGGGGGGGGGGAGAGACTAGGGAGATAACCCTGCCAGTAAAATGATTTCCCCTTAAGCATGAGGACCTGAGTTCAAGTCCCAGCCCTGAATGAATAAACAAACAAACAAACAAACAAACAAACAAATTAAATAAATAAATAAGTAAATAAATGGGTATGGTGGCATGTGCCTGTTATCCTAAGTCTGGGAGGTGAAGACAAAGGTATCCCTGGGGATTGCTGGCCATCTGGTCTAGCAGTCTAGCCAAATTGATGAGTTCCAGATTCATTGAGAGACTCTATCTCCAAAAAATTAAGTGGAAAGCAATTACAGAAGAACCCGTACGTGCACACCTGTGTGAGAAAACCTTCATATACATGTGCACACATTCATGAACACATGTACACACGGAGTAAATAAACAAATAAATAATAAAGTGAATCTTTATAAGGTTAAGTTAATGAGATACTGGTAAAATAATATTTCTAGCATTTTCTGTTTTACTCCTACTGTCTTTAGTCTTAAGTCTGGTAAAGTTGCAAAATTAATGGAAATGTTTTTCTCTTTATGGACATATTTCCATGAGCTTGAATTGTTTTGCTGAGTATAGTCTATGACTTGAAAAACAATAAATTGGCTGGGTGGCGGTGGTGCATGCCTTTAATCCCAGCACTCGGGAGACAGAGCCAGGTGGATCTCTGTGAGTTCGAGGCCAGCCTGGTCTACAGAGCAAGATCCAGGACAGGCACCAAAACTACACAGAGAAACCCCATCTCAAAAAACCAAAAAGAAAACAAACAAACAAACAATAAATCAAAGCATGTAGACCAATTCATTTCTTAGCATTTCAAGCCACTACCCCAACCCAGAACTTAATTGCTGGGAGCTTGCTTGTTCAACTCTGAGGTCCAATCCTTGGGCTTCCTGATTCCCCTCCATTTTGCTGCAGGGTTAAATGATGATGAGTTTGCCAAAGTAAATATGATGACTATTTCTTTCAAACACAACTGAATTGAGCTATACCCTGAGCTATTGAGTTGTTCCTGACATTTGGAAGAGACAGAATCCAAGATAACTGAAGCAGAAGAAATAATAGTGGTGAGGGGAAGTGTGCCCCAAACAAGCATTAACAACCCACATTATAGATTGAAATGGCCATTCCCTCACATCCACCTGGAAACCAAATAAATCCACCTCATTCCTCGGCAGTTTCCTCCACCCTTGCCCCAACTTGCTTTGAGACATGAACTGATTCCACAGTAACCGGGAAAACAAAGCCCGAGGAAGAGTTTGCAAAGCTCAACCCAAAAAGCTGTGCCAAGCAAACATTAGATATTTGCAAAGGCATTCCACTCTCCTTAGGGTGGTTTCCTGTGTGCACACTGCGAGAACAATGCCCTCTGTACCTTCCTGGACACCTCCACTCTGTTGGATTGTAAAAGGGCCCTAAGCATCACAGACCCTCGAAGTTTGCTCTGTTGAACATTAGCATCTATAGACATATGATAACACACATTTCAAAGGAAGTGAAAGGTGCATTCTGTGGCCAAAGACGCTGAGAAATACTTGAGTCTTGGGGATCACAATGCACCTTTGTCTTGTACAGGACCGGAAAAGCTGTTCAGGACAAATCTTGTATGTGTAACATCCCTTATGCTATTCGATCCAAAAAACTCTTCATTTTGACAGGAACTTCACTTCAGAAATGTTACCACAAGAGATTATCATGGCTTCCTTGGGATGCTGTAACAAATGGCCACAAACTTGATGGCTTAAGACAATAAACTTTTATTTTTCATAGCTCTAGAGGCTAGAAGTTCAGAAGGTCTTATGAGGGCTCAAGTCTCTTCCTGAGCCCCAGACCTCACTTCATGCTTCTTCCGATCTCTGAGAGATCTGGGTGTTCCTTGATTTGCAGTTTCATTGCCTCAGTTTCCTACCCTTTGTGCTTCTCTCCACCTTTGTGCTTCTCTCCACCTTTGTGCTTCTCTCCACCTTTGTGCTTCTCTCCACATTTAGGCTTCTCCCCACCTTTATGCTTCTCCCCACCATTGTGCTTCTCTCCACCTTTATGCTTCTCTCCACCTTTATGCTTCTCTCCACCTTTGTGCTTCTCTCCACCATTGTGCTTTCTCTACCTTTGTGCTGCTCTCCACCTTTGTGCTTCTCCCCACCATTGTGCTTTCTCTACCTTTGTGCTTCTCTCCACCTTTGTGCTTCTCTCCACCTTTGTGTTTCTTTCCACTTATCAGAAGTCCTCTTCTCACACAATCCACAACAGGCTTCATCTCTCCACCTAAGGTGATATTTGCTCCTGTTATACAGGGGAATAAATATTCACAGATTCCAGGAATCAGGCTATGGTCATATTATTTTTGTGATCGCCATTCAGTGTACTATATATACTAACTGAAACCAAAATGGTACCTTCATCTGGTAATGAACCTTTGCTGGAATGAGCCTTGTGTCCTAGGCACTGTCCTGGGCTGATCATAAAATGAGACAAAGCCTGGTTGGCGTCCACCAGCCATTCAATCTCAGAGGAGAGAAGGACATACAAGTGAGTTTATCCAGCATGTGGCAGTAAGCCAATGAGAGTGACAATCAGGGTAGAACTGAAAAAGCAATGAGCTCGCCCTGGAAACACAATGGGCTTTTCAGAGAGGAGGCTGCTCTCTTCAGAGCTAAGGCTGAGATGGTGCGGCTGCACATTCAAGAGGCTGAAGCGGGAAGCCTGCTATAAGTGTGAGATCAGTGGACTACACAGTGAGACTGCATCTCTTTCTCTCTCTCTCTCTCTCTCTCTCTCTCTCTCTCTCTCTCTCTCTCTCTCTCTCACACACACACACACACACACACACACACACACACACACACACACACACAAAAAAAAAAAAAAAACATTCAAGAATGAACAGAAGTTCCCAAGCAAAGAAGCGATTTCCCCTTGGAAGAGAGGAACCACGTGCATATGGAGGTCAGAGAACAACGTTTGGAATTAGTTCTCTCCTTCCACCTTTATGTGGGCTCCAGGGATCAAGTGTGGGTCATCAAACGTTCATAGCAAGAACCTTTCCCCACTGAGCCGTCTTGCCAGCCCTTGATTCAATGTTTGAATGAATATATAAACGAAGACACAGAAGGCACAGAGGCCAGTTTATCCAGATATTAGAAAATTAGAGTGAGTTCTTGGATGATAACCAGATTTCAAAAAGTTTGCAGAAGGTCAGAACTGAATAATTTAGTGCTCCATTTCAGGCGAGCACTTACTGCAGTGTTTAAAAAAAAATGGAAAACAATATTCAGAAGGTGGATTCCTTATTGTTCAGAGCTGTAATTTCAAAGCTGAATAAGACCAAGCCTCATATTTAAGATTTTTGAGTGAATGAACAAAGAAACAACTTAATGAGTGAAATAACTAGGAAATAGTTTACAAAGTTTCCTAGGCAAAAAAAAAAAAAAAATGGCCATTCAAGGACTTGCATGACATCTCTTTGCAAGGGTATCTGCAAATATTTGATAGATGCTTTATAAAGTAATGAACTCCCTTAGTCTGGTTCTCGTGGTGAATGGCACCTTGTTTACAACAGATCCTGGAACTGTGTGAGAGAAATGAGCCAGATGTCACCCAACGCTCTCTTCATCTATAGGAGCCCCTTGAAGAATTTTCCCATAATGCTTTGAAGGGGAGAGACGGCAAATATAAAAGGAATCCATAGCTGGGTGTGGTGGCCTATTCCCACAACCCCAGCATTGAGGAGGATGAGGCGGGATGACTATTATAAGTTCGAGGCTAGCCTAGGTTACAGGGTGGCTTCCAGGTTAACCAGAATTAAAGGGTGAGCCTCTGTCTCAAAAATGCAATTGTCAGAGGGTGGGGGAATTGCACTTCCAAGGACAGAAAAAAACACTGCTCCCCAATTTCTCTTATTCTAGACTCAAAACGATCTTAGCTGTTGTACCAGATAATTGGCTGTGCCAACTCTCCTGATTCTGTCTTCTTATCAGCAAGTTTGGGGGTAGTGTATCTTATTCACTTCGTAAGTTAGTATGCTAAGGAAGATAAAGGATTCAATGTCCGGCATTCACTATCTGCGCAGTGCGCTCTGGCTAGCCTTTAAGGTACAGCTCTCACTATTTCCCTGATCCCTAAGGCTTTCACCCCTATATTTGGCTCTGTGTTCTTTATTTAATAAGACCGCTTAGAAATTCATCTACAGGCATAAACTTGCATTTCTTTCCCATGAACGTTAAAATCAGCTGCCTGCATATTTACAAACACCTGTGGGGTTGGTTTTTAATCTCTTCTACCAAATGGCTCACCAAAAAAAAAGTGCTCTAACAGTAATTTCCTGATGCTAGGTAAGTCTTTTTAAGATGGAACATGTAGTTGGATGTCTTCTAGGGGAGAAAGCTAAATCCCAGACGCATTACCACAGATCGCACAGGAAATACACGGCATCACTGTTACCCGAAGCAGCTGGCTAGATCTGCACTCCTTTGGCGCCTCAGAGACTGTTCAGCTGTGAACATGCACACAGCTCTCCTGAAATTCCTGAAGACAGGAATGAAGGAGGCTGGTGTTTACTGAATTCCTGACGCTTGTGGGTACTGTGCAATGCGCTGTTTACTGACTTAATCTCAGGACACATCTGAATTCGGTCACATTCCCCACGTCACAGAGAGAAGTAACCTGAGTCCCACTGAGGTAATGTGACTTGCTGAAGCCATGCATAGCCTCTGCATCCATTAATCCCTGTGGGAGACGCAAAGGAACCTAAGAAAAAGCTGATTTTTTTTCATATTATTACTAAATTTTTAAAATTTACTTTACATACCAACCACAGTTTCCCCCTGCTTCTTCTCCTCCTGCTCCCTCCCCTCATCTCCTTTCTACCTCCTCCCCCATTCACTTCTCAGAAAGGGTAAGGCCTCCCATGGGAGTCAACAAAGCATGGCATATCAAGTTGAGGCAGGACCAAGCTCCTCCCCCCTGCATCAAGGTTGAGCCAGGCATCCCACCATAGGGAATCGGTTCCAAAAAGCCAGCTCATGCACCAGGGACAGATCTTGGTCCCACTTCTAGGGGCCCCAAAAACAGACCAAGCTACATAACTGCCAAGCACATGCAGGGGGCCTAGATGTCAGTCTAGAGTCGGTGAGCCAATTCTTAAGTCCATTGAAGACTTTTTTTTTCCGGTTGATGAAATAATTATCTGTGGGTCTATTGTTAGATATTTCTTATCTGCATCTTCATTTTAGGATCATAGACAATGAAATTCAACTCTTAAATATTTCCCAAAGTATTAAAAGATAATCATACAAATATATGTAAACCCAAGTTTTCAGCAGCAAGATTCACAATTGACAAAAGACAGAGTCTGATGTCCATCAATGGATGAATGGATAGACTAGTTGCTGTTGTTGTTGTGTGTGTGTATTTGTATATACATGTACAATGGGTCATTATTCAGCCACGAAAATAGTTCTTTCAACCACGGAGATAAATGAACTCCTGACACATGCTATGAAATCATGACAC
Organism: Peromyscus melanophrys; assembly: GCA_902168415.1. NCBI lineage: Eukaryota > Metazoa > Chordata > Mammalia > Rodentia > Cricetidae > Peromyscus > Peromyscus melanophrys. The sequence goes on from CABHPR010095278.1 coordinate 17,186, forward strand.
AACATGATGCAAAGAGAAAGAAGTTAAACAGACGCCCACACTCTGACTCTGTGAATATGAACTGTCCAGACTAGACAAAGCCGCAGAGAGAGGACAACACAGAATCACCGCCATCCTGACTGTAGAGAGGAAGGGGACACATTGACGCTGATGTGATGGAGATCGTTGCAAGTCCAGGGACATGGGTCGTTATTGCCCGGAATAGTCCACTCTGAAATGATTCTCTTTACATTATAGAATTTCATCTCCAGGAGAGAGCAGGGAGTGGGCACCAGTCAGCCTAAGCAGAGGATGTATAAAAAAGCCCTTGTGGAAACCAACTACTCTGTAAGCTAATTAAAATACATAATTTTTTAAAATGACCTTGAACACAGGTGCTCCTACGTGGGTGGACAAGTTTCCTCTAGACGACACAGATTATTAAATGAAAACCCCAGTGTCAGGCATGGGATACCTCCCTGTGAGTTACTGGTCAAGGGGGTTCCAGAAGCCCACAGAACAACTCAGTCTATTGTCATTACCCTTGGCCATCTACCTGAACTACGTGGCAAGAACCTATTGGGTAAGATACAACACACTTCGGTTGCCAGACATGGAGAAATAAAGCTGTCACTGACTTGAAAATCTTCTAAAAAAAAAAAAAAACAAAAAAAAAAAAAAAAAAAAACCTCCTGGAAGGTGCCATGTAGTCTGGTTAGAGAGAAAAGCCACCAATGGCACATGACCCATCAGAGAATGTACATGCTACAACAGCGACCTGCCAGGCTAGGCTCACATCTGGTCCAGAAAGTGGCACAGATGTTATGGAGACACCTGCGGAACAGGAGGGAATCTGTGCCTGGTACTGTAAACCTGGCCGAAAGCTCATGGCTCAGGAGGTCCTCGGCCCTAAGGGAGAATGACTCTAACTGCCTTCTACGCATTTATGTTCACACACACAGATTTGTGCCGTCTTGAACCTTGACCCAAACAGTGAAGTGGTCCATAGTTAACTGAAAACTCATAGTTAGTCAAAGTGCTCAGATTAAGTGGTTATCGAGTGTTCCGCTCAAAAGGGATGTCCAGATCATCTTCCTCCAAGGCTCAGGCAGCATGGCAGACGTGGGAGGGGACTCTAAGAGTCACAGAGCACTGTGAAATACAGTCTTCTGGACATGACATGGTCACCGTACTCACGTACTCGCTCAGTGGTGGCTACCCACACAAGACCATGCCAACAAGATCAGTCAACGAGATCATTCCGACAGGCAGCACAGGGTTACAGAAGACAAGGAGAGAGGGCGTGAAGGGATGGTAATGTGCTGGGGGTGCCTGGGGGTGTGGGAGGGCGACGTTGAGTGTATACGAATAAACACCCTGTTTACATGCATAAAACAGTCCATTAAAAATTTCATCTCAAATTAATTTTTAAAGTCAGACCTAATCCTACTTTATTCGTCCCTATGGTCAGTTCTGGTTTGGCCTCAGCTTGCTGGAGTTGGGAATTCTTTTGTTTGTTTGTTTGTTTTTTGTTTCTGTTTTTGTTTTTTGTTTTTTATTCATTTTACATACCAACCATGTATTCCCCTCTCATCCCTCCTCCCTGTAGCTGGAGTTTTCCTGCCTGGCCCACAGTCAGGACAAATCTCTCTCACCCGCCAGTCCCACAGCCGCTCAGACCTAACCAAGTAAACACAGAGACTTATATTGCTTACAAACTGTATGGCCGTGGCAGGCTTCTTGCTAACTGTTCTTATAGCTTAAATTAATCCATTTCTATAACTGTTCTTATATCTTAAATTAATCCATTTCTATAAATCTATACCTTGCCACATGGCTTGTGGCTTACCGGCATCTTCACATGCTGTTTGTCATGGTGGTGGCTGGCAGCGTCTCCTCAGCCTTCCACTTCCCAGCATTCTCTCCTCCTTGTCCCGCCTATACTTCTTCCTGCCTGACCACTGGCCAATCAATGTTTTATTCATTGACCAATAAGCAACATGTTTGACATACAGACCATCCCACAGCACCTCCCAATCCCCCCACCCTCACCTTTCCCCCTACCCACCCACCTACCCCTCATCCCCTCCTCCAACAGGGTAAGTTCTCCCATGGGGGGACAGCTAAACCTGGTACATTCAGTTGAGGCATGACCAAGACCCTCCCCACCACATCAAGGATGAGCAATGTGTCCAACCAAAGGTAATGGGCTCCAGAAATCCAGCTCATGCACCAGGGATAGATCCTGATCACACTGCCAGGGGCCCCTCAGATTCAGCTACACAACTGTCTCCTGTATGCAGAAAGTCTAGTCTGGTCCCATGCAGCTTTCACAGCTGTCTATCTAAAGTTCGAGAGTTCCTTTGAGCTTGGTTCAGTTGTCTCTGTAGATTTCCCCATCATGATCTTGACACCACCACCCCCCACCCACCCCCACCCCCGCTCATATAATCCCTCGTCCCTCTCAACTGGACTCCCGGAGCTTGGCCTGGTGCTTGGCTGCGGATTTCGGCATCTGCTTCCATCAGTTCCTGGATGAAGGCTCTACGATAACAGTTAAGGTATTCACCAATCTGATCACCAGGGCAGGCCAGTTCAGGCACCCTCACCACTATTGCTAGTAGTCTAATCTGGGGTCCTCCTGTGAGTTCCTGGGAATGATGGTGAGGAGGTTGATTATCAAGCAGTCAATGCCTTAGCGCTCTACGGCCAACAGGTGGCACTCTAGCCTCAGCGGTCACTGACAGCTGAGCTCCTCCCTCCCAGAAGTTCGGTTTCCCCATCAATGAAATGTGAATAAACACAGACACGGGTCACTGGACTCTTGTAGGCAGCCAGAACAATTGAAGAATGCTTTTTAATTCCCCGTGGAAATTACTCCCAATACAATTATGCGGTGACTATAAACTCAGGAGCTCTTAGAACAGAAGTCACATGCGGTGACACTGTCTTGACTGAGGGACAAAGACACGATTTTAAAAGGAGCAACTTAAAAAGGAAGAAAAACTAGGCATTCTGAACAAAGAGGTAAAGGATGTAAAATGGAAGCATTAATTGCAGGCAGTATATGTTCTAAATGAGACCTCATCATCTGCAGGCCCTGCTTCCTCAGCCCGCTTGTCTCCCGGAATCTCTGCAAACTGGTGTGCGGAATACTGTACTTACCTGGGAAGGTGGTTGTGATGGGGATTACATATTTATCACATACCCTGCAAATCATCTAATCCTCAGCAGGTGCTATGAAGTATACACCGCATGTTACCACTGAACAGCCTCCTGTTGAGTTCATGGGGGAGTCCCTCTCAGGAGTCAAGCCCAATGCTCCACCACCCTCCCTCCTGTTCAGAATTCTTAGAGGGAATAGAGAAAAGCCCAGCCGACCCACCCTGCTGGTTTTTAAGACCAGCCTACCCAGAGAGTGTCAACAAGATGCTCAACCAATTGATTAAGATGGAGGAACCTGACCCTACCTCATTGAATGGGACATCAAACACAATGTCACACTTCTCACTAACCGTACTTAGTGGGACAGACCTTGCATCAATTCATAATAAACATAGGCTTATGTGACCCCAAAAATTTAAATATACACCTACTTTAAGCCATTTCTTAGACCCTGACCTAGAGAAAGAAACATGTTCGCTGAGGATAATAGTCAAGAGTTGGGCGGGGCAGGATTGTTTGTAAGAACAAAAACTTCCAAATAGTGAAATGATTTTAGTACTGGGAAACATGTATTCTGTGGAAAGCTTTGCGGGTGTTAAAAGTTCTATAGGTTTCTAAATATGTCATAAGATGACCTCTCACACACATTAAATAGAAAAATCAAACTCAAGGCGTTCCATCAAAACTATGCTCTTTATATTTGTTAAAGGCATATATACTTTTTTAACATATTGAGATCTATATGTGTTTGCATATGTATTCATGGGCATTTTTATGTAAGTATGTAGAGATAGCTAAATATATTTGGAAAGGTAAAAGGCCAGTGACTTGTAATTTTGATTAGCAAATGTCATTTTGTTTTAGCTTTGTGTTTTCGGAAATGCTTTATCTCCTGTGTTATTCACTCACATTCTCATTTATAAACTTGGAGTCAATTAAACTGTAGGCTGAAATCAGAAATAGAGTCTTTACCTGGTGTCCTTAACAGTAAGTCATAGATCATATTAGTAGTAATTAACTAATTTTTTATTCATTCAGCAAATATTTATTGAATGTGGGTAGACCTGAATATCCCTGATGTTCACATCAATAGATCCAACCAATTGAGGATTAATTTTTTGTTTTGTTTTGTTTTGTTTTATTTTTTGAGACAGTGTCTCATTTTAGACCTGGAACTCCTTATATAGCCTAAGCTATATTTTATTTATATTTTATTTGTGCTCTAACAAATAAAGCTTGCCTGGGGATCAGAGGACAAAGCTTGCCTGGGGATCTGAGAAAAAGCCAGCCACTATATTAAACATAGAAGTCAGGCAGTGGTACCACACGCCTTTAATCCTAGCATTCGGGAGACAGATATTCATCCGAATCTCTGTGAGTTCAAGGCCACACTGGGAACAGAGCCAGGCATGGTGGCACACGCCTTTAATCCCAAAACTAATTAACCACAGAGATCTGGAGATCTGTACAGACAGACAGGAAGTGATAGAGCTTGGCAGAAAGAGGAAGTGATGTAGCTGGGCAGAGAGAGGAAGTAAGATGGCAGGGCACAGAAAGGTACATAGTTGTGAGTATACAGGAAGTAGCTCTCTTGGGCTGAGGATTTCCTAGCAGTAGGAACTTGTGGCTGGCTTGTTCTATCCCTCTGATCTTTCAGCTTTCACCCCAATATCTGGCTCCAAGTTTTTTTTTATTAATAAGACCTTTTAAGATTCGTGTTACACCGATCCTCCTGCTTCTGCCTCCTGATTGCTGGGATTGAAGGCATGTATCACCACACCCAGCCTTCAAATAGTTCTTATTGTATCTGTACTGAGCATACACAGATTTTTTTCTTTATCATATTGGGACAACCATTTACCTAGTATGTGTACGTATTAGGGATTATAAATTATCTAAGGGTGATTTAAGCATGTTAGAAGATTGCACAGGTTATATACAAATACTGTACCATTTTATTGAAAAGAATTACACACTTTCAGATTCCCATGTCTCTGGGACCGATGCCCTGGGATGCAAAAGAGTGACGACATTGACGTAGCATCAGGCCTGTGTGATAAACTGGACACAACAATGAAAATTCAAGACCCGAAAACTTCCCAGAAAGGCGTACAGAAGCCAATAAATAAAGAGGAGTAGAACATACACTTTAGCTTATTATTTATCTTTACGTTTTAAACAAATTTCTCAGAAGTAACGATTTGTGAGTGTTCTTGGACAATACTGACTCAAATATCTGTATGAATTGCATCCCTAAGATTTAAAGGGATGATTTTGTTGCCCCCTCCAAACATTCTGCTCCTCACCTATCCTATCCTCATAAACCTGGAGTAGGTGAAAGAAATCCCTTTATTATAAATCTCAAGGGAGCTGCGGGAGGTTGAAGTGGATGTCAGTTTAAATCCGGAATTTTCCTTGGGAGCAAAGGCGTGCGTTGGTTGCAGGAACAGGAAAGACCACCTGGTGGCGGAGTGGAGCAGGCCTGGAGACCAATAACACAAGGCACCCAGCAGATGGCGCTCCATCTTCCGCCGCGAGGAGTCTGGGCTTCACGGTTCTATTGGACAATGGACTCAGCTAGGTTGGTTTGGGTACCACTCACCGTTCTGCTTGTTCACATCGCCTACAGTTAGTGCTATGTTGAGCAGTTTCACCTTCTGAATTTAAAAAAAAAAAAGAAAGAAAGAAAGAAAAAAAGAAAAAATCAGTTTCACCTTCTGAATTAAAAAAAAAAAAAAGAAAAAAAACACCATTTTTTTCTGCCTCAGACACATATTCATGTTACCATGAATCAGTTTTTTTTTTTCAATTGGACAAAAGCCCACTAGGTTCGAATGGAGACGAAGAGCAGAGGGTAGGTGAACAGAGGTCTGCTGGGTAAAAGACCTTCCTACATGCTTTGCATGTATAAGGAGAACAAGGCAGAAATTATTTCTAGAAAAGTTGTACACGTGCGTGTGTGTGTGTGTGTGTGTGTGTGTGTGTGTGTGTGTGTGTGTGTGCAACTGCTTGCCTGTATGTGCCACATGTAATCAGTTCTGGAAAACTTGCTTAAGATCATTTCACCCAGAAAGGGTGCTCACTGGAAAACATTTAGGAATTATATCAAGGGAAATACATAAAAGCCAAGCCACAACTTCCCAGATGTTACATGTGTGTAACGTGTAAGTAAGTAGATAGTGAAAATTACCAGGCAGTGAGCAGCATATGGATTTTGTGCGGCAGCCTGAGAGACAATCCAGTGGCATTTAAGCAGAGAAGGCATCCACACAACCTATCACTCAGACAGTTCCTTCCTGGGTATCCACCCACAGCTCCTCACAAAGCACAGACATGGAAAGAGGGCAGTGTGGCTTGTAACACCTAGCAATGGGAGGATGACGGTTTGTCACTGGGAAGGCAGGAGGGTAAAGCTGGCGTGCTTACAATATCATGCATATAAAATGAAGATAGTCAAACAACACACAAGTCTGCCCATTGGAGCAGTGTTGATCAGGGCTGCTTCGTGGAGACAGAAGGAGCAGATGTCTGGGACTCTGATTTAGAGCGAGCACAGTGCACAGCACTCTAGCTAGGGCAGGTGTCTGACGCTGGCGGAAGTATTGTGAGCTAGAGTCATGGGGTTTGAGAGCTACATGAAAGAGCCAGCATCGGCCCTTCTGAAAACCTGAATTCCAAGCATGCATTTCGAAGAATTTGAGAACCTATTACTGAAATGACAATCGCAAGAGCTCAAATGCACAAGAAAAGCCAAAATGTTCTCAAATAATAATAACAATAAATGACTAACCACTTTAGAGTCTCTATAGACGTTGAATGCCTAGTACTCTGTAATGTTCATGAAGAATCAGATTTTTTAGCCATCAGAACAGAAGAGAAACCATGGGAGAACATGCCTATGAAATACCAGAGCACAAATCAAAGAGAATGAGGGTGGGTAGTTGGCGAATTATATGAAAAGGGGTCATTCTCTATCCCATCAATATATTGAGGTCAATGTCAGGATGGGGATGTAGGAAATAAAGTTTAAATTTTTAGAAGACAGCCTTAGAGATTTTATTCAGTGAGGTTTTCTTTAAGAGAAAAGAGGAATGCAAATCACAATGGGAAGATGGAGTCAACTATATTAAAATTCACAATATCGATTCTTCGAGGCATTAAGAAGGACGGGGAGAGGAAATGGTACAAACTGAAGGCGTCTGCAGCACAGAATCAATATGGAAACAGGAGCCAGGATGTGTTTCAAAAACACCTCCTAGTCGATAAGCAACGACAGCTCAAAAGGAGACTGAGCAACAGCCGCAAACAAGTGTGTTTCATGGATCAGAAAGGCAACCTCTGACTTCACACATCCCAATACCCTCTTCTGACCTCCTCAGGCACTAGGCACACATGGGGTATACACACATGTGTGTAGGCAAAACACCCATACACACCCAAAATAGCAGATTTTTAAAATTTTAAAAATAAAGTGTTGACTCAACTACATCAGAAAAACCAAAATTAAAATAATAAAGAAATGAAGTTTCATAGCCACTAAGTGTGCAGATACATAGGCATCTGATAGTGCCAAATCCAAGAGAGGATCTGAATCCACAGATGTTCAGACCTGCTGGTGAGAATATGACATGATTCCATCGCTTTGGAAAGCAGTGTGATGTATTCCTATCCGGTTAAATGTTCTTGAGCCGATGATGTAATTCAGCTGTAGAGCACTTACCCAGCATGCCTTGGGCAATATCGCCAGTATCACAAACACAAGTTAAAGATTTTACACATCAAAATAAGCCAGTGTCATAACTGGGAACCTACCAATATTCTTAAGTATACTGAAAGAAATGGATAAAGACATCTATCAAACTATCACCCATGCAAATAAAAACTGAAAAAAAAAAA
>CABHPR010095279.1:0-19921 GCA_902168415.1 Peromyscus melanophrys
TTACATATAATTTGGGAATTTGGGCGTAGCTTCTCTTACTACTTCCTGCTGGAGGGGGGCGCTGTATCTTATGGGGACATAATGGAATAGTCCGTGAGGGTGTATCGTCTGAGTCAGTTGCCTTGAGACAGTTCTGGATGTTGGATCATCTGGGCCATGGTGTCACCAGAGACCTTTCAGGGGGTCTTGGCTGGTCAAACCAGATGTGTCTTAATCTGGAATAAATCCATAGCCTCTGGCTTTCTGTGGAAACAAAAGCAGAGCTTCCTTTCCAAAGCAACATATCCTTACATCCAAATTTTGAAGTCAAGGTACCTTTAAAATATACATTTTGGCATAACTCAACAGCTTTTGCAATCAAATGTTTTTCTTCAGTTACGAATATCAAAGAGAACATAATCCAGATTCTCTGTGTGGTAGCCATCTTTATGTGGCTTATTTTTTCTATTACCTTGAGCCTGTTGCTTTAAACTGCAGCATTCTAAGACTGAAAGGGCACTATGGCTGCTGGCTCCGCCCACCTCAGCTTCCCAACATGGCGGAGATACTTTTACCACCAGCTCTGAGAGCCTTCGTGGGTCTATGCTTCTATCAAAGCAGCGTGTAGCCCAGAAACCTCTTTTTTTGTTTTGTACCAGCAAAGGCTAAATCCATCATGCAGTTTAATGTGCCACTGGCAGACGCCTCATTCCCGCCATACTGCAGGTCGAGCGCGCACGCCAGGAACCCGCCATAGTGACTCAAACACGCAGGCTGCGGCTAACTTGAGAGAGACAACTAGGAACTGTTTTTAGCTCCGTTTTAGTATCTTTTGTCTCAGGTTTTAGGTGGAAACTCTTGCCAACACGTTGGGCGCCATTTGTAGCTAGAGTTTTCCTGCCTGGCCCACAGTCAGGACAAATCTCTCTCACCCGCCAGTCCCACAGCCGCTCAGACCCAACCAAGTAAACATAGAGACTTATATTGTTTACAAACTGTATGGCCGTGGCAGGCTTCTTGCTAACTGTTCTTATATCTTAAATTAATCCATTTCTATAAATCTATACCTTGCCACATTGCTTGTGGCTTACCGGCGTCTTCACATGCTGTTTGTCATGGCGGCGGCTGGCAGTGTCTCCCCAGCCTTCCACTTCCCAGAATTCTCTCCTCCTTGTCCCGCCTATACTTCTTCCTGCCTGACCACTGGCCAATCAGTGTTTTATTCATTGACCAATAAGCAACATGTTTGACATACAGACCATCCCATAGCACTTTGTTTTGTTTCCTGATTGTCTATTTTGGAGAGCATAGTGTCAGCAGTCAATGCAAGTGCACTTTCTTGCCCAGTGCCTAACTTTTGCCCCAGTGAAGATAACTCCATGTGGAGGTTCTTCAGTGCCCATATCTTCTCTGAAGTAGATTGGTGCTGTCAGGAGCAGACATGTCTCATAGTTATAAAAAAAAAGGAAAAAAAATTCTAAGTTATTAAAACATTTTAAATGCTATATTCTCTAGATCTCTGAAGGGTCTGAAGATGACCTGTCTATCTAAAATATATCTCTGCTTGACCTTGAAATCATTCCCAATATGACTACAAGTTTGATCATAATGTCAAAGTACTGACTTTCATTTCTTTATATCCTAATATTTGGTAATAATAACTTTCACGGATTAGCAAATTGCATTACATTGTTAAATGAACTGTATAGGTACAATATCCTGAACAAGATGAGAAATATACATACAGCATTTTTAACAAAATCAATCTCAAATTTGTATCAATATATATAATGTGTATACAATATACAAAAAATCCAATCCAATGTAAAATATTGAAAGCTAGTAGTAGCTTTCTAAAAGTAGATTCCATAATCTACCTTTTTATCTATATCATATCTATATACTTTCTTTTTTCTTTTCAGAGTAGATTCAATAATCTATCCTTCATTCTATCATTTCTATATCTTTTTTTCAGAGTAGATTCAATAATCTACCTCTTATTTATATTCTGTTTTCTTTTTCAAACAGGAACCTTAAGTCTAATCTCCTTTTTTTAGTCTTTTTCCTGATCATTAACAATAACAACCTGTAACCAACCATCCTAGACAATGATAATTATCCAAAACTCATTGAAAAAACAAAAGTCAACCTTCTCATCTCTTGGGAATATGGGCTTTTGTTTTTTAAAATTGCTTCCTGCTGTTTGGGGGCAAAGGCATCTTTAGGGGATCTTGAAAAGAAAAATTTTGGGTTAATTGTCAAGTCCTGGGAGAGGTAGCTGTATCATTTGTTGTCCGGTCTCTGCATAATGCAAAAGTGCAGGGCTTATTTCAAGTACTTTCTGGAATAATCTGTGAGGCTGGGTCATCTCAGCTAGCCATCTCAAAATTGTCCTGAGCAGTTTGTAGTACAAAGGTGATCTTTGGGTTATGTTTGTCAGTTTAGTGGTATTATCATTTTCCATGTGCAATTGTCCTTGTGGGGCCCCATCATCTTTTTGAAGACTTCAAATTCGCTGTTAGGCCTGGTCACAACTCCCTGTAGAAAAATGATAGAGACTCCAACACAAAAACATATACAGGCAATTAAATGAAGTCCTTTTTCTGGAATGAGTTAGCACTCTATATGAGCATTAATATCATAACAAAATTTAAAAAATACATATTATGCATTTTGACATAAAATTTATACCTTAAGAAAAGTTTAAAGAATCAAAATAGAACCAAAAAAATTATAAGATTCATGGCAATAGTCCCTTAATTTTGGTTTTCTTCTGTCCTATATCAGTTGGCTCTTCTGACATGATACAGAGATTTTGCATTTTCCTTTCAACAAATATGCTTTGGTTTAGAGAAGAAGAAAGCCATACTCCAACTCTAAAGCCAGCTTTAATTTTTAATTGAATTGGGACTACATAAAGACTATTTGTGTTAAGTGTCTGTAGAGAAGAGTAGAAACAAACATTTAGGAATACTTATGAGATTTTATCCTGTTAGATATGTGATATACCAGTAGGTTAACTTACTCTTTTTCTTGGGACAGTTTTTCTGGATGATTTGTCCTTTTTTTCAGATGTCTCATTTGTCCAGTGTTCTTCAGATTCCTTAGCTTTAATTCTCCTCAAAGACAAAAACAAAAACCTTTTCCCAAGTTTAACTTTGGGGAGTTCCTTTTTTGGCAAGTTATATCTGATTAAATGAAAAGCATTTGTTAGTGGTATAAGTTGGTTTTAAATCAAATGGTCATGCTGGTTGATGAATTATCACCTCTTTGAATTAAGAGCTCTCTCTTGTTCAAATCAAACCTTTATCAATTTTGATGGTATCCATAGCTTTTCTTCTCGTGTAAGAAACAAAAGCAAAACCTCATCCCCAAGGTAACACATATCCTGTTTTGCATTCTGAGGTCACCACATCTTTAAAGTAGATACGCTGATTTAATTCTGTAGTTTTTCTATTATATAATGTCTCTCCACAGTTGTTATTCCTTTCTCATTAGTATTGAGAAAATTCAAAGACAATAGAGCATTATGTAATCTATTTCTTGGGATTTTAGTTACCCCTTTCTGTTTATTTAGTATATCCTTTAGAGTTCAATTTGATCTTTCTATGACTGCTTGGCCTGTAGGATCATGTGATATACCTGTAGCATTCTTTATATTGTAATAAGCAAAACACTTTTATTTTACCAGCGAATATCCTGGATCATTGTCAGTTTTAATTTGTGCAGGTATACCCATGATGGCCATAACTTCTAACAAATGAGTGATTACAGAATCAGCTTTTTCAGAACTCAGAGCAATTGCCCATTGAAATCCTGAATAAGTATCAATAGTGTGGTGTACATATTTCAATTTCCCAAATTCTTCAAAATGAAACACATCCATCTGCCAGATTTCAATCCTCTGAGTACCCTTTGGGTTACATCCTGCTGGTAGTAGAGTCTGATTGTAAAAAGAACAAGTAGGATGTTTCCTTACAATTTCCTTTCCTTGTTCCAAGTTATGTAAAAATTCTCTTTTAAATCTTTACTATTGACATGATGTTTTTTTATGAAATTCTGAGGCCTCCAGCACATTTCCTATCAATAGTTTATCAATCTCATCATTACTTTGTACTAGAGGGGCTGGCAGACTTGTATGGGATCAGATGGAAGTTACATATTTTATAAGTAATACTTCCTATTCCTGATTATATCTCCTAACTGAATAAATAAATAAATAACAAAGTTAATTCTGACTCATCAGGGACAAATTCTGCAGTCTCAATATGGAATACCACTCTTTCAACATGTTGAGAGGTTCTGAAAAATCCATTAATACCAAAAGAATAGCATACAATTCTGATTTTTGAACCAAATTATAAGGACTTTGAACTACTTTACTTAAATTTTCTGATTTGTAACCTGCCTTTCCTTGTTTGTTTGCATTTGTATAAAATGTACAAGCTCCAGATATGTATATTTCCCATACAATGCAAGGCAGAATTCAATCAGCTCTCTTTATAAGTTGAATTCTATCACTTTTGAAGTATTTGCTGGTAATCTCTCCCAAAAAATTAATGCAAGCTCTTTGTCAAGGTTCACTTTCTGTCCATAATTTTTCAATGTCCTTCTTAGTTAAAGGTACAACAATTTCTGCTGGGTCTATTCCTGCTAATTGATGAAGTCTCAATTTTCCTTTTAAAAATAAAGTCAGAGATCTTTTCCACATAAGTTTTAATTTTTTTTACTCTGTTTATTTGGTAGAAATATCCATTCCAATATAATATCTTCCCTCTGCATAAAATTCCTATAGGAGAATGCCTAGAATGTAAAATAACCAAAATGCAATCAAACTTTGGATCCACATGATCCACATGTCCTTCCTGTACTTTCTTTTCCACCAAGGCCAATTCTCTCTCAGCTTCAGCTTGGACTATGTAAGTCCTTGTCACCTTCTAAGGTTTTGAACAAATTATTCAGGTCATCATTTTTTACCCCAACAACAGTTTGTAGATGGGAAATGTCTCCAAACAATCTTTTAAAGTCATTAAGAGACTGTCATTGATTTCTCCTAATTTGTACATCTTGAGGACAAAATTTTTCTAGACCTATTTTATATCCTAAAAAAATAATAGAATCTCCTCTATATATTATTTCAGGAGCAAATATGTAATCCCCAATAAGACAAAATTTTCTTTACTTCTTTTAACATTCTTTCTAAAGTATCTGCATTTGAATCAGCTAGTAAAATATCATCCATGTAATGATAAATTATAGATTTAGGAAATTGTTTATGTATTATTTCCAATGGCTTCATACAAAATATTGGCACAGGGTTGGGCTATTTAACATTCTTTGTGGAGAGAACCCTCCATTGATATCTCTTAACTGGCTGAGAATTATTATAAGAAGGCACCATGAAGTCAAACCTTTCTCTGTTTTTTTTCTTGTAAGGATATTGAGAAGAAACAGTCTTTTAAATTGATAACTATAAGCAGACATCCTTTAGGTAACAGAGTAGGCAAAGGAATTCCAGATTGTAGAGAGCACATCAGCTGAATTACCTCGTTAATTGTTCTTAGGTCTGTTACCATTCTCCATTTACCAGATTTCTTTTTAATAACAAATACAGGAGAATTATAAGGGCTGGTTGATTCTTCAATATGTTGAGCATTTAACTGTTCTTGTACCAGCTCTTCTAAAGCCTGCGGTTTCTCTGTAGTTAAAGGCCATTCTGAACCCATACAGGCTTTTCCATTGCCATTTGAAAGGTAGAGCTGTTGGTGTCTTTGAAAGATCATCAGTTGTTGTGCCCTGTTCTTGGACAATCTGGATGGCTGGTGACTGTTCTTTATAATAATGCCCCCTACTATTTATCTCAGAAACATGTGTTAGTTTGTGGTTTGTTTTGAGGTTGGAGGAGTGTTAATCTAAGTATTCTATTGTTGTAACAGATCATGGTCCCATAAATTTGTAGCCATATTAGCCACATATGGCTTTAATTTTCCTCTCTGTCCTTCTGGCCCTATACATTTGACCCATCTCGCACTCTGTTTCACTTGAGATAATGTTCCGATGCCTAACAGCTGAACATTTACCTCCTGAAGAGGCCAATTTAAATGCCAAAATTCTGGTGCAATTATTGTAACATCAGCACTGGTGTCTACAAGACCTTCCAAGAGAACATCATTTATTCATATTTTTAATTTTAGTCTTTGTTCCTTTATAAAAGTTTGCCCAAAAAATTCACTTTATGGTTTATCCTGTATTTCCTGTTCTCTCTGCTACAGCTATTCTATCTCCCAAGCATCATGGTTTTTTACAATAGGCATTTGGTTATTTAATTGTTCTGAGAAGGGATTTCTTTTATGATGGCAGGAAAGGACTGTAACTGGAAGTTTTCCTGTGTCCTGCCTGACCCACATTTGGGACAAATTTCTCACCCACAGTCCCACAGCCTTTTATAAATTAATCACTCAGAGGCTTAAATTATTTATAACTGCTCAGCCATTAGCTCAGGCTTATTACTGACTAGCTCTTACTCTTAAATTAACCCATAATTCTTAATTTTGTTTACCCATGTGGCTTGGTACCTTTTATCAGTTCTGCCTTGTCATCTTGCTTCCTCTGTGTCTGGCTTGTGACCCCTGACTCAGCCTTCCTCTTCCCAGAATTCTCATCTGCTTGTCCCACCTATACTTCCTGCCTGGCTACTGGCCAATCAGCATTTTATTTATCAACCAATCAGAGCACCACATATTCACAGATTACAGAATGTCCCATAGCAAAGGACTATACTGAATTTGATTTGGGGGCCTGTGTGAGGCCCCTCAGGGAGTTTTCTGATGGCAGAGGCAAAAGATTATCTTGTCTGCCCCTTGTTGATCTACATTCACTAGTCTAATGTTTACTTTTACCACACCTTCTGCATAATCCAGAAGGGAGGGGCATTCTGTTGCCATTGTTCCTTGAATAAACATTGTTTCTAGTAATGCCCTGTTTATACTCCCTTTTCAGATGACCTTGTTTACTGCATTTAAAACATCTGACATTATTATTTTTCCTCAAAGCTTTTGATATCACCTCTCCTATCCACGTATCATCATGGTCATGAGACTTAGTATTAATTGTGTCCCTGATCCAGTCCTCCAAGGGTGCTGATTTGGCCTTTAATGGCCTGATTACCCTCTTACATGATAAATTAGCATTCTCAAAAGCCAAAGATTCAATTATTATCTGTCTAGCTTCTGAACTTGGTATCATTCTATTTACTGCTGTAGACGGCCTTTGTAAGAAATCCATGAAGGCTTCTCTCAAGCCTTGTATAACTTTTGTAGATGATTCAATTTTTTTCCCTGGTTCCTCTATTCTGTCCCATGCATTCATGACTACCATGTGGCATAGAATTAGGGTTTGGTTATCATAAAAACATTGTCTTTGTATATCAGCATAATCACCTTCTCCAAGAAGCTGACCCTGGGAAATTTCCACACCTCTAGTCCTACATCATTGTTCTGTAGTTTTAGCCTCCTTTTTAAACTATGTTTTCCACTGTAATTGTGGACCAGCCTCTAGGACAGTCCTGAGGGATCATTCTATTACAAGTTGACCATGAGTCTAACATCTGCTTTACAATGGAGAATGCACACCATATGATACTATAGCTTCTTTAAATCTCCTTAAATCTAACATTTTCACTGGAGTCCTGTTAGCTTGTACGTGAGCATTTGGCAGTTCCTGTAAGGTTACCGGGTAGATTAAAATTTGCTGTCTGGTAACCTGAGGTTGTTTCTCTGTGGTTTTTTTTTTTTTTTTTTTTTTTTGGTTTTTCGAGACAGGGTTTCTCTGTGTAGCTTTGCGCCTTTCCTGGAGCTCACTTGGTAGCCCAGGCTGGCCTCGAACTCACAGAGATCCGCCTGGCTCTGCCTCCTGAGTGCTGGGATTAAAGGCGTGCGCCACCAACGCCCGGCCTCTCTGTGTTTTTCTATAATTCATTTTAATAGATTTTCTAAAGCCTTTATCATGGCACTCAAATTGACCAACCTTCTTAATACTAAAATAAAAACGATCAAGCAAATACCATTCATAATTGATGTTATGGACATCCCATCAGCATTAATTATCCTCTCATTTAATTGTTTCATTTTTAGACTGCCTAATGTGTTATCAAACAGAGACCAAATTCCCACCATTGCAAAAATGTTTCCTTTTTTTAATGTGGGAAAAAATTCTCTTTTACTGATTTCTTTCTTCAAGATATCTTAATTGACTTACCAAGACTGTCCACGTCATAGAACAATAGATGTCCAAAGGAATTTCAAAGCAGGTACCTAGTGTTGTAGTAGTCCAAGATGGGAATCCAGAGAGAGCTCACCACCCACCAGGAAAGAAAAAGTCAAAGAGACTCAATCCATGCGCTCTGGCCTGAGCCATGCAACTGGGCCTGAGCCAGGGACCCTGTAAGCCCACAAGTGACTTTATAATGAATTCTTGCCACATTGGTGCACCAATTATAGATGAATTTCTAAACAGTCTTATTAATAGAAAATACAGAGCCAGATATAGAGGTGAAAACTTGAGAGAGATCAGAGGAATAGGAACAGCCACATGCTAACCTTACCTCACCAACTCTGCAGCTTCCAAAAAGTGAGATAATTCCTATATACCCATGCCTATATGCCTTGCTGTTCTGCCATCTGATTTGCTCTCTCTGTCCAGCTATATCACTTCCTCTTCCTGCTCAGCTCCATCACTTCCTTTCTGTCTGTACTGACCTCCAGACCTCCATGGTTAACTAGTGTTGGAATTTAAGGCATGTGCCACAACACCTAGTTCTGTTCCCAGTGTGGCCTTGAACTCACATAGATCCAGACAGATCCCTACCTCCCGAGTGATAGGATTAAAGGTGTGTGCTAACATTGCAAGATTTTGTGTTTACTCATAATGGCTGACTTTTTCTTCTGATCTCCAGAGAAGCATTATTTATTAGAGCACAAATAAAATATCACCACAAGTGATGCATTCTGACATCATAATACTGCACTGTAACATCATAATATTGAATTCTGTCATCATTATACTGCAATGTAACATAATAATGATGAATTCTGACATCATAATCCTGCACTGTAACATCATAATGGTGCACTGTGACATCACAATACTGCAATGTAACATAATATTGTATTCTGGCCTCACTATTTTGCAATGTAGAATCATAATGATTACAGATGAATTTCTAAACGGTCTTATTAATAGAAAATACAGAGCCAGATATGGAGTGAAAACCTGAGAGACATCAGAGGAATAGGAACAGCCACATCCTAACCTCACCTCACCATCTCTGCAGCTTCCAAAAAGTGAGATACTTCCTATATTCCCACACCTATATGCCTTGTTATTCCGCCATCTGATTTGCTCTTTCTGTCCAGCTGTATCACTTCCTCTTCCTGCCCAGCTCTGTCACTTTCTGTCTGTCTGTACAGACCTCCAGACCTCCATGCTTAACTAGTGTTGGAATTTAAGGCATGTGCCATGACACCTGGCTCTGTTCCCAGTATGGTCTTGAACTCACATAGATCCAAACAGATCCCTGCCTCCCAAATGATAGGATTAAAGACATGTACTAACATTGCATGACTTTTGTGTTTACTTATAATAGCTGGCTTTTTCCTCTGATGTCCAGGCAAGCTTTATTTATTAGAGCACAGATAAAATATCACCCCAGTTTTTAGAATTCTGAGGCTATGTAACTTGCATATTAACAGTGATTGTCTCTCATTTTAACACTGCACTCACACTTACTGGACATTCTAATTCCACTTCCATTGCTGTAATAAAATACTCCGATAAAAAGCAACTTTGAAGAAAAATAAGTTTATTTGATTTACAATTCCAGTTTACAGTTCACCATTGAGGAGAAGTCAAGATTGAAACTCAAGGAGTTGGCCACAGCACATTCACATTCCAAAGCAAAAAGAAATTAATACAACCATGTTTCCAACTTTCTTACCCAGTTAACTTTCTTAATCTTCAACAG
Organism: Peromyscus melanophrys; assembly: GCA_902168415.1. Lineage (NCBI taxonomy): Eukaryota > Metazoa > Chordata > Mammalia > Rodentia > Cricetidae > Peromyscus > Peromyscus melanophrys. The sequence continues at coordinate 10,001 of CABHPR010095279.1, forward strand.
TTTAGGGCCTGATCTAGGGAATGGTGCTACCTACAATGTTCTGAGTCTTTCTCCATCAATAAACAATCAAGACAAACTTCCACAGACGTGTCCATAGGACAACTGATCTAAACAATTCATCAACTGAAACTCTCTTTTTAGATTGATAGTCCAGTTGGTAGACAAAACTAACCATTATATATAGGGACTAATTTTTACTGATCATATTAAAATAGAACATTTCTTCCCTTTACTTTGCTAGAATTCTCAGCAACTCCAGATATATTCTAACACCACGTACTGCACATTTTTAATCTCATTATAGTGGAAGCAATGGTGGAAGGAACAGATGGAGCCTCACAGTAATGAACTCCACATTGTGTTCCACATTAGAGTCTCAGGAGGCACTGACTCAGACCTTCTACCATGCTATTGAAATATTTAGCTAGTGATGCTGCTCTGTATAGAATTAAACAATTAACTAAGAACACTGAGCATATCAACATTTATATATCGAAAGTCATGGTTGGAGAAAGAAGTGAATTTTATCCGCTGAAGTTACAGAATATAGTTAGAAATTTTTCTTCTCTCAATATCTAGACTACTAAAATCTTTAGAATTGAAAGAAATTGCCAGGCAGTGGTGGTGCATGCCTTTACAGCACTTGGGAGGCAGAGACAAGTGGAGCTCTGTGAGTTCAAGGCCAGCTTGGTCTATAGGGTGAGTTCCAGGACAGCCAGGACTGTTATATAGAGAAACCTTGTCTCAGAGTGTGGGAGGAGGGGAGGAAATGAAAGAAATCATTTTATAGATGTAGCACTTCTGTGCAAAATTGTTTGATACGATATGAACTTTTATATAGTGGGTAGCTATTCTAGCTTTGACGTTGAAGCATATGCCCCTAATGAGGTAGTAGGTAACTGTTACATCTGCCTATGACCTTGAACTACATGACCCTGGGGCTTGGCCAGTCAGGACCCTTAAGACCTGGGATGCACATACTCAGCTCTCTCTTTGACCTCATGGTATTCAGTGCTGAGATCTTGAATCAGGCAAATCAGCATGGGATATAGCTCAGCTTTACCAGACCCTACAATAAATCTCCCATGGTAGTGAGTTAACCCCCAAATAAATTCCTTTGCTCATTAAATAGACTCCATGGATTTCTCCAATTACTTTTAGCATAAGAAGGCATACTACCATACAACATACTGATAGGGTTTGCAATTTTAAAGACATCATTAAAAACCAGGTGTTTAAATGTGTACTGAAATTACTTTGATTCAAAGAACAAGTATTGACATTAATTATTCCATAATTTAAAAAGTCATGTTATGATTTTGAATATTATGACAACTTTTAAACATTAATATTTTATCTTTTCTCAATTTATCTAAGTAAGAAAATATTGTGTTTTTATTCTTGGCAAGGTTAAGTTCATCTCCATGAATATACGAAGAACATTTGCAATCCTGTCGTAAATAATAGTGCAGTGTAAAACCATAATGGCTACTTAATTTCTTTTCCAAATATAGATGCCCTACAGATTTTGAAAGACATTGTCTTTAGGTTGCACAGAAACTAGGTGTTTCTGAGTGCCCATGTGCAAGGATATAAAGCACAACCATCAACAGATTGTTTCTTAGTTATTCTTAACAGAAGCATATGTGTTATCAAGATCAGCCAAGAAATGATTTGCAAAGTCTTCTATGGCAAGTAGAAACCATTGATTTCCTATTGCAAAGCAACACAGTAAAAACAGAAAAGATTAAGATGAATGTAAGCTGAATAAAAACTTTATTTCTAAAGTAGATTAGTTGATATTTTCAAATTATAGTTGATGCTTCAAAATGTAGCAGAAATTTAAAAATAAATAAACAATTCTCAATCATCGTGGCCATAGGGTATTAAGTAAAGATGTAAGAAAAAATATGCTTTATTTTTTACTAAATATACTTTATTTTTTAGTTAAGAATTTTCTGTGAAATATATACATTTATGGGCATTAAACACTTTTTAAAATTGTAAATATTTTGTGGATGTGTTTTTGAAACATTTACACAATGTGTTAGTTAACATTTCTAACTCCTTGAATAGTTTTCATTTGTATATTTGATTAACAGCCTAATTATTGTGCATAGTATGCAATATCATGTGATTTCATTGCATATTTGCAGTATTTGCTGACCAAATTGGATGACTAATGCTTTCATTTTCTTTTTTAAATAAACTTTTATCACATCTGTACATTATAGAATTACTAATAAAATTAATTAACTTCAATTCCTCTTTTTTGCCTGTGTGGTAAGAACATTAAAAAAAACTATTTTCAGCAATTTTCATTATGGAATTATATGCAATTAAATATATAAAAGTATAACAACTTCAGAAATTGTAATGTGTTAATACTAATTTTTAGTTTAATTTGAATAAATTGTTGTTTAATGCTTTTCAATTTCTTGATAATTGCATGTGAAATTTAGTTCGGTTTTGACATTACTGTCAACATTGGCAATCTTTTGACTAGAATTCAACTTTGAGTCCAAACTTGTGTACTACTAAATACCTACAATGTAAGAATATACAAAGCAAACTGTTTCCCTTTATTTTGACAGTTAACCCAATCTGCTCTAAGAAATGACTATAATGCCCATTTTAACAGCACAATCTGAGGTTCAGTCTAGTAAAATGCCTACACAGTGGTATTACAAGGTCAGAGGAAAAAATGGAAACAACATTTGCCGATTCATAGATTTCTGGTTTTCAATGATATATAAAATCTATTGAGATGAAACTCTGATAAATATATATTAATGTGCAAATTTTGTAGAAATTTTCTTCTTTAGTATTTCCTAGTTGGTTGAACTATAATGGGTGAACTTAGTACTATTAAATCAGAAGCCCCAATTTAAATTTGCATAAATATCTCAAATATCAAATAAAAATCTAAAATAGTAAATGTAACTTTTCTAGCTTTGTTTTTCAAATTATAGGGCTATAAAGGATAAAATATTACATATTTTAGATATGTTTTCCTTCATTACACTATTAGCAAAATATAATTAAAATTACTGAATTAGACTTTCTATAGTGTTTTTATACAATCTCAGCATATACCTGAATACTCTATTTAATTCATTTGAACACATATCCATTGGCTACAACTAAGTTGCTAGGGATTTAAATAGATAAGTAAAAAGTTTCTACATTTACCATGTTTTGCTGGGGAACATACAAAGTTAGACACCATGACGTCCAGCAAAGTACAGCTGCTATAGAAAGGGCATCATGTCAAAGATACCAGAGGTAAGGCAATGTTGGACACATTACATCTACAATCTAGTTGGAGATTTATAATCCCAGCATGACTACATCAAGATGAGAGGCAAAATAAGGTAACCTTTGAATAGCCACTCTGATAAACACAAGGGCAAAGAGTAAGAGACCCCTTTTCAAACAACATAGAAGGCAAGGAAACATATCCGAGGTTGTCCTATGACTTCCACATATATACTGTTCACCTGTGGTGCATGCATGTTCTCATGCACATTGATTGCCCAACAAACAAACAAATGAACACACACACACACACACACACACACACACACACACACACACACACAGTACACTCACAAAGTTTTAAAAAGAATCAAATACATAATATGTCCCCTCAAATAAGAACAATATAAAGTTTAATAAACTGAAAACCATGGATAAGGGGACCAACTCTTTCTGGGCATGTGTTAGGGATACGTAAAGCCTTACCTGGTAAAGGTGCCATTGGAGTTTGTGACATGCATTTTCACCTTCTTGCTGTGGGATAATGCTTTTGTACACTGGTTTAATAAAACACTGATTAGCCAGTAGCCAGGCAGGAAGTATAGGCAGGATAAGCAGACAAGGAGAATTCTGGGAAAAGGAAGGCTGAGCCAGGAGACACCAGCCTGCCATCCAGGGAGCTGCATGTAATGGCACACAGGTAAAGCCATGGAAAACGTAGTGACATATAGATTAACAAAAATGGGCTGAGTTTAAGTGTAAGAGCTAGTCAGTAGGAAGCCTGAGCTAATGGCCAAGCAGTTTTAATTACTATAAGCCTCTGTGTGTTTACTTGGGTCTGAGCAACTGCGGACTGGGCGGGACACAGGAAAACTTTCAGCTACACCTTCTGACATTCATTTTTTTTTAACTAAGCCAAGAAATTGCCAATGGATAATGGATTCCCTGATTAGCAGTTGTGTTACTCTCCCTTGTTGCTTAAGCAAAAGTTCATTACTCTTAACGCCAGTAGGACTTCACTTATGCCAGCAACAGTCACTTTGAACACTCCATAGATAGCTTAAGACAATTTGGGGAAGACTGCAGCTGATTGCTCCTGAAGGTGCATCCTTAGCATCAGCTGTTTGGTATAGTTTGTACCAGGCTTTTTGCTCTCCAACTGTCAATGAACTCTAAATGACCTGGCAACCACCTTGTTGGTCTATCTAAACAGGCTTCCCAGTCTCACTTGAAGGGTTTCTTGGGATACACTCTGCTTTGCTGCTTCCCCCGGTGTGGGAGCATTGGGTTCAGTAAAAGGATTCTTCTGGGAGTCTTTTCTTTCTTACTTTTTGGAGTGCCAGCAAAGATAGTAATATAAGAAAGAAGCAGCAAAAGTGGGTTTCCAATAGCAGAGAAGGCAGACAGTAGCAGCAACTGAGCACTAGGCAGACCAAACACAAAAGAGAAATTGGAGCCCATTGCTTGACAGCTGAAGACCCAACCAGCACTGACATGGTGACTCATTTCTGAGTGATGTTGGTGTTGGCACTGTGCACCCAGCACTTATTTCATGAATATGTGGAGTTCCTCAGCTTCTGAGCAGCCGTCAGGGAGGGGCCCAGGTGTCCCATTCTGCCAGGCAAAACAAACAGTCCTATTGGAAGCAAGCACTTTCAGTAGCATAATCACAAAGCTGTGGAAGGAGCCAGGCAGAGTTGCCTAACAGCTAACAACACAGCTCAAAAGTTCTATAGAAACTGGAGAGGTGAGGAAGCAGGGATCAGATCTCAGAGACTAAGAAGGAGACAAATCTTGCATTATCACCTCAGATCTTATGATTTCACTTCTAGAATCCTCATTTTGGTTCTCTTATTTCAGGGCTAAGTTTCCATTATCTATGCATTTAATGTTCCTTATTTTCTATTATCATTAATTACCCCTTGTAATAGAAATTTTAAATCCCTTTCCTGTTAATTCTAACCTATAACTTTATTTTCCTATTAACTCCTTTGAAATACAAGGTATTTTTTGCATGTTTGATAATTTTGTATTATAAACTGTGCATAATTTTATTCAGCAGGCAATCTTGTTTGTTACTTATTTTCAGTATTTGGATTTATTTTGGACTTTTAATTCATTTACTTGCATTGTCAGTTAGATGACTGAGGATTGTTTTGCTCTACAGAGTAGGAATGGTAGATAGGTGAGAAACTCTACCAGTGCCCCTCTTTGACAGCTTTCCTTGCTCTAGGAGCTTGGTAGCAATGAGCAGCCATCTGAGCTCTGAGAGCAGTGGAAAGCAAAGCCCCCTTGGTGACACAGTCTTCATGCAGGCCTAGGGTTCAGGGACGACAGCCCTTGGTAAGAGCTGATATTAGAGTTCTCAGTTTGGGGTCTCAGTTGATTGGTCCAGAGGACATCACAGTTCTCGGGGAATTTTCTAGTGACAAAAACCTAGTTTCTCTTTTCTGATGTCTTGTAGCCTTTAATCCTTCTTACTCTCCTCTCTCTTTCTCTCTGTCTGTCTAATCTCTTTCTCATCTATCTATCTATCTATCTATCTATCTATCTATCTATCTATCTATCTATCTATCTCTGTGACACCATATCCTGCCACAAACAGACACACACGCACACACACACACGCACACGCCCACGAACATGCACACACACACGCACACACGCACACACACACGCACACATGCGTGCACACACACACACACACACATGCACGCACACACACAAACAGTTCTTCCTTTCACTCTTTCCTCCTTTAATCACTACATTAGAAATCCCAGACATATTTATGATCCTGAAGGTGGAAAACACTTGGAGGGTGAAACTCTTTTCCTGGAGATCCTATTTCCCTAGATTCATACTTCTGATAAAATGTGATGTCATTAGTTGCCTATGATTTATTTAAAGTATGATCAAAACAATATCAGTTTTCTGATGAAAAAGTTTTCTGATGAAACTATCTTAGAGGGTTTTTTAAGGCCCTTTCCATTGCATTAAAGCATACCCAAATGAAATTACAAAGATCTTGAAAAATTTACCTATTTTGGGTTAAAGCTCTCCTGTAGCCGAATCTTAAAAGTCTTATTAATAAAATCAAATCTGAGCCAGTTATTGGGGTGAACACTGGAAGGTCAGAGAGACAGAATAAGCCACAGCTAACTCACCCAGCTGGATCCTCAGCTGGTCTTGTTTCCTCAGACTGGATGCCCCGAGCCTTCATCCAGAATGGGTCTCAGCTGAACTGCTGGAACTGTGTTGCTAGAAGTCTGAACGCTTAACCAGCCACATACTTCTCCAGGCCAAAGGCCTCTAGTTTCTGGTCCTCACGCCTCATATACCTTTCTGCTTTCTACCACCACTCCCTGGGATTGAAGGCGTGCTTTCTGGGATTAAAGGTGTGGGTCACCACGCCTGGCTGTTTCCCATGTGGCCTTGAACTCACAGAGATCCAGAGGGATTTCTGTTTCTGGAATGCTAGGATTAAAGGTGTATGCTACCACTGCCTAACCTCTATGTTTAATATTGTGGCTGTCCTGTTCTCTGACCCCAGATAAGTTTATTAGCATACACAATATTTTGGGGAACACAATACTACCACACTCTCCATTGAAATTTTTAATCATTAAAAAAAAACAGGAAGGAATAAAATAAAAATTCATTAAGTAAATCACAATGTATACTTTATTTGTCTTCGACATTAATTCCTTTAGCAACTCTAAGTCTTTGTCAATGGCTGTTTCTCTAACAGACTCAAGTCTACTCTGTATTCCACCCATACTCTTTCTGCTCCTTGATGGTACCTTTGGATCACACCTTATCAACAAGAAAACAAGAGCTGCTGCAGCAGTCTGTCCTCTTTTTTCCATTTACCCATAGAATCAGAAAGTCAGGACCCAAACATGAGCAGTGGATGCTGAAGCCTGGGAGAGGAATTAGGAAGAAGACCTGTCTTCTGAGAGCAGAGTTCAAGAAAAGGACAAGAATTATTTCCTTTTTTAAGCCTAATACAATTTTTGATTTATATAATCTCTATTATACTAAACATGGCACTTTATGTTTCTAGTTACATGAGTAATGAGTTGAAGTCTCTTGTGCCTATCTTTGATGTTTCTCTGTTTTGCAGGCAGTGGGAGGGCAGGAGCTTGGCTACAGTATAATTATAGTGTGCACCATCAGGAAGACTTCTGTTACAACCTTGGAACAATTTCAAGGAGTTTGGAAGCAATGGAGCAAACGTGAATTGGATCTAAATATATAAATGAAACAGTATTTGTGTTTATTTACTTTTATAAAAGAGTGATTAACATTTGAATGTACCCAAAGAATTTAAGTTTCTTCAGTAACTGTGTTTTGGGGGGATTAGAATTAACTTTGAGAGATTATGGATTTTGCCTTCTTTTGATTAGAAAAAAATAAGAATATAAAGAAAATAAAACTTTGAGGAAAATATAAACTATAAACATAAAATATAAAATATTAATTGCTGCACGCTTTTCACCTCAACTACTGCATGTGCCAATCAAAGCATCATTCCAGCAGTAAACAGACAGTGGTCTTCATGTAATGAGTTAAGAAAAATTCACTGAAATGGAAAGTGATGAAATTTAATGACTATGATAAAATGTATCATGGGGTAGATTAAGATAATTTTATAAACAACACAGCATGTATCCCAGAAAAATATTTTTGTTTGCTTTATTTTTTATTTTTTTAATAAAATAAAACATAATAAATTAAGACAAAAACCATCACATCAAAGTTGAAAAAGGCAAACCAACAGAAGGAAATGAGTCTCAAGAGAAGGCATGAGAATCAGAGACCCACTCATTTACATTATTACAATTCCCATAATGATACTAAATTGAAAGCTATAATATATACTCAGAGGACCTGCTTGAGTCTCTTTGAGTTCAAATGAGCCTGCTCAGTTGATTTAGGAGAACTTGTTCTGTCCTCTATCCCCTTTGGTTCCCACACTCCTTCCACCTGCTCTTGACAGGAGTTCCCTGAGCTCTGAGGGGAGGGATTTGATAGAGAGCTCCCATTTACAGTTGTGTTTTCCAAACTCTCTCTCTCTCTCTCTGGATACTTTCTGGCTGTGGGTCTCTGTATTTGTTTCCATCTGCTGCAGGAGGAAGCATCTCTCATGAAGGTTGAATAAGGCACTCATGTATGATATCATTAGGCATCATTTATTGTTTTTTTTTGTTGTTGTTTAGTTGCTTTTTGTTTTGTTTTGACCAGTAGTAATATTTGGTGTTTCCCTGGGTCTCAGGGCTCTCTAGTATCTGGTTTGTGCTTACCAAAGCAGTTTCAGGTATTGGTGGACCTTAAGTCAAATAGACATTATTTGGTTACTCTCACAAGCTTTGTGCCACCATTGTCCTAGCATATTTTGCAGCCTGGACAGATTGTAGATCAATGGTTTTGTGGCTGGATTCATATCTGTATTTTTCTTTTGGTAGTCTTCAGAGTATCTTTCCATACCAAATACACTAGACCATGGGAGTAAATTTTCTATGTAGGCATCAGGTCGACCTCTCCATGTTCAATGAGTTGTATCAGTGTTGTCTTCAGCAATGGGTCCTTGCTGTTAGTCTGTGGAGAGCAACCTATAGTCTTGGCAACAGCCTGTGTTGTTTGAGGATTTCCATGGGACCCCTTTAACTAACAACTCAATTGGATATAACCCAGCCCTGGTACTAGAAACTTCACTTGGTGATAAGAGATGGCTAGTTGGGACTCAATCTCCCCCATATTTTGGAGACTTCATTAGGACCACCTTATATATTTTAGGAAGTTTCCACTGTACTATCCATACTACCTTTCAATTCTAGCTGTCTCTCCCTACATTCTCTCCTGCAACAACATTTCCCCTCCCCCTCCACACACAATCTGCCCATTCCTGTACCCCTCGCCCCTGGTCCACTCATAAAATCTACTCTATTTTACTCTCCCAGTGAGATCCAGGCATAAACATAGTCCTTCCTCTACACCCAACCTCTCTGCGCCTAGAGATTATAGTTTGATTATTACTTATTTGCTACCATTCACATAGAAATGAATACATTCCATATTTATCTTTCTGGGTCTGAATACCTCACTCAGGAGGATTTTTCTGCTACATCATTCCTTTCACACTCACTATATTTTCTGTGCTGATTACAATACAGAGCAAAGCCCTTTGGTGGCACACGCCTTTAATCCCAGCACTCGGGAGGTAGAGCCAGGCGGATCTCTGTGAGTTCGAGGCCAGGCTGGTCTACAGAGCAAGATCCAGGAAAGGCACAAAGCTACACAGAGAAACCCTGTCTCAAAAAAACAAAAAAAAAAAAAGAGTTGTTGTGGCCATGGTACCTCTAGCAATAGAAACCCTAAGTAAGACAAGGTATGATTGGAGGGCACACTTGACACATCCCATGGTGGAAATCAGAGGACAATTTCAGGAGGTGGGTTTCTTCTTACACCTTTATGTGGGTTCCCAGGAATAAATTCTTACTGTTACTGCGTCCTAATTGGTGAGGTTGTAGATGGGCCCCAACATGCATAGTTATTTTTTTTAATTTAGCTTTTGAATAGAGCCTTATAGATCTTATATACTATATTCATATATTTCTTTACACTTGTCTAATTATTTTCTGAATGTTCTAATTTTTTTTTTTT
>CABHPR010095280.1:0-10899 GCA_902168415.1 Peromyscus melanophrys
GTGGCTCACAACCATCCATAATGAGATCTGGTGCCCTCTTCTGTATACATAATAAATAAATAAATCTTTTTTTAAAAAAAAGAAAGAAAGAAAGAAAAGAAAGAAAGTGATCCATTCTTTTAGATACCAAATGCACATTTTAAGAAAGAAACAAACAGAAAGGAGACAATAACAAAGCCCTGAATGCTACCACCAAAAGTGATGGCTGCTCTAGGCTGTGCTCCAGCCTGTCCTCCTCCTCCTCTCCACAGCTCCCATGCCCGCTCCCCCAGCATGCACCTATAGTTCTATAAGTGTGGCTGCACGGGACACCCACTACACCATACCCAGTATTTTCATCTTGTCCCCCTGCCCAAGTCCAGTGTTCTTATGGGCTCTATGGAGCCCCTACCTGCTAGGAGTTTTCTGCTGTGGGATGTTCTGTATGGCAAATGTGTTGCTAATAAAACACTGATTGGCCAGTGGCTAGGCAGGAAGTATAGGCGGGACTAACAGAGAATTAAAAGAGCAGGAAGGCAGAAGGAGTCACTGCCTGCCAGCCACCGCCAGGACAAGCAGCATGTAAAGATGCCGGTAAGCCACGAGCCATGTGGCAAGGTATAGATTTATAGAAATGGATTAATTTAAGATATAAGAACAGTTAGCAAGAAGCCTGCCACGGCCATACAGTTTGAAAGCAATATAAGTCTTTGTGTTTACTTGGTTGGATCTGAGCGGCTGTGGGACTGGCAGGTGAAAGAGATTTATCCTGACCGTGGGCCAGGCAGGAAAACTCTAGCTACAGTTTTCTGTTCACTGTTTAATTGCACATGTGTTCTATGAGGCCAGGACTGTCATTGCCCACCTAATAGGGAGATCCATGGCTCCAGAGTCACATTCCACTGCTCATTGGTTAATGAGGCCAATGGTGATTGGACACCATTATCAGTTATCAGCGAGACAAACAGATCCCAGACAAGTGTCTTATGAGGTTCCATCCCTGTTCTGACACTTGAATATCATTAAGATGGCCAAAATGGGAAGTCGGGTTCCCAACCCTAAGTCCTCCCAGGATGTTCATTTGATAAACAAGCAGAGTCCCCACTCCTGCTCATCTCCCTTGCCCACTGGAGTTTCTCAGCCCTTTGTCGCCTTTCTGGGAGTGGAAGTCCTCCAGGGCTCCCCTATGAGGTAATTGTCTCATGACTGACCAAATGCCAGACAAAAGAGTTTTAAAGGAGGAAGGTTTATTTATTTACTTCCCTGATAGCAGTGCAGTTCATCAGAAGAAGGAAGGCATGGCAGAGGAGGTGCCTTGGTCCTTGGTGGCCAACCAGGAAGCAGAGAAAGGGGAACGGCGATGGTCGACTGGCTTTCATCTTTTTTCCTTCTTAATTAGTCCAAGACCCCAGCTCATGAGGTGTTGCCACTGACCTTCAGGGTGTGTCTTCTCCTCAGCTAACCTTTCAGGAAATGCCCTCACAGATACATTCGAAGGTGTGCCTCATTGATGCCTCCTCTTAGAACCAACTGCATGCCCTCTTCTTGTGGAGGACAGCAACAGGACAGCCCCTGGGAACAGATGTACCAGCAGTCACTGTGGCTGATGCTCTCCTGCCCATGCAGCTGCTCTTTTGGTCCTGACCACAGCACAGTGAGAACAGTTGACAGCCAGCAGTTATGGGAAATTACCGCATCACACAGCTAGTGCCTGGCACCACCACCCACCAGTTTAAATCATTCAAGGGTTGTAGCAGAGGATGGTGAGACATGGCAGGGAAAAGGGACCCTGGATCCAGCCCAGTGATGGAGCTGTGTCCCTGTAGCTTATGACAGGTGTTCACAAACCTCCAGAAATGAAGGAAAACAGTGTGCTGGTACGTTTGTCACCGTCTCAAAGTGGCCCATGATTCAGAGAAAGGCTGCCAGGCCAGATGATTGTGTGAGGTCCCTTCCTGCTCCCAAGCCTGTGGTTCTGTGACCATATAAGGCCTCTGTGCCCAGCAGTCTTCCTGCAGCTAAAAGCAGCCCCACCCTGGGAGAATTGCTGAGAACAAGGAAAGCCAGGTCTGGGCCTCCTGCAGGATCCCCAAGGCAGCAAAGAGAGTCGGTGTAGGGAAGGCAAGCGTCCACCACTGACTGCCTCTTGCTGGGAATTGGTCACCAGCTATGGTCAGCAACCCTGTCACCATCCCTCTCCCTCCATCTACCCTCAAGACCACCTTCTTAGTGGAGTTGTCAGGAGCCAAGAGTCCAGCTGGCAGTTTCTATCCATAGTTGAATACTCAGGCTGCAGTCAGCCTTGTCTGGTCAAACTCCTCTTCCCATGGCTCTTCTGGCTTGGTGACCAGGACATCCTCTCAGAGTCCCTAGGTTTTAGGTTTGCACTGTGAGAAATACCTTGGCTTCCATTTGATGCCCTGGTTCTGCAGGTATAAAAAGTGTGGTGGATCCCTACCCCAGTATACACGCACACATGCATGTATATTCACACATGCAGACTTGCCTGTGAGCTCCTTGGTGGAATGTGTCTTGTACATTTGTGTACACACTGCTCATGGAGTGATGCTTCCACATTCACCATCTCTATGCCAGGAACTATGAAGAGGGAGGGGAGAGATGGCTGAAACAAGATGCCAAGGCTGGGGTAAAAACAAAGAATTGACAAGCAAATATGCTGAGAAGTGATCTCAAATTATTGTTATCAAGTTATAGAACATTTTAATCATGAGTTGGATGAGTGACAGAAGCTCAAGTCACATAAGATTATGCAAAAACTAAAGACTGTTGTGGCATGTATCAGTCCTATCAGTAGGGGTAGTGTTGGTTTCAGGCATGGATGGATCTAGGGACCACATGACATCACTGGGACTCGATTCTGTACATTCACTCGGCAGTTCTGTCCAAGGCTTCGGCAGGACATGGAACCTACTACTGGCTGCTGCTACATGTCTCATGGGGCCTTTCTTCTACTTTTCAGTCCCTAATCTTGCTACCTCCAGGACCCAGGCCTGAGCCACCCCATGTGACTAAACTACCCTGGGGTATACCTCTGAGGGCTCTCAGGAGCCCCCTTTCCTTCCTTTCCAGGGCCTCAGAACATTAGATAGGCACTGCAATCCTCATGTGTACATGCACACACACTGTGTATATGTGTGCATGTGTGTGCAGTCTGGGGGCCTCTGGAGGTGAGGGCTTAGGGTTAGGGAAGCTGCCATGCCCCTCACCATCTGCCCATGGGTCACAAACAAGACCTTAGATGCTACTCACCAGCTGTATGGCCTCTGGGAAGTGGCCTGACCTCACTGGGCCTGTTTCCTCATCTGTAAAGAGGAGCTGGTGATTGTTATCAAGCCCAGGGCTGCTTTGAAGATTACAAGGAATGCAGCAGGTGGAGCACTTAGCATGGGGTGCCAACCTCAAACACGGGCTGCCTCTGTGCCAGAACTGAAAGAAACTGTATTTGGAGGCTGGCTTCAGAATGAGACCGCTATTCCCATTGGCTGCCGTTGGAAGTGTCTTCACTGTATATAGTCTCTCTTTCTCTTGGGTTTTTGTTTTTGTGTTTTGGAAACAGGGTCTCTTGTAGTCCAGGCTGGCCTTGAATTCCTGATCCTCCTGCTTCCACCAGTTGGACTGAGATTACAGGCATGGTTCTGCCACAGCCATCTGACTTCCCAGAACAACTTGCCAATGAGGAAGCCATGACTGGGCAGATGGTCATTTACCAGGGATGCATACAGTTCCTTAACAGCAGAGGTGGTAGTGGATCAGGCCTGGCTGTCACATGAGCTGCTGCCTTTGCTGCTCTGCCTCCCTGGAATGACATGAAGAGATAGAAAATAAGAGGACTTTATCTGATATTCACAGAGATCAAATCCTGAACTCAGAAAGTGGGGGAAGAGGAAGACTCTGAGAAAATGTCCTGGAAAAGCTTTGCACTACAGAGCTTGGCACTGGAGTCTGGATTATGAACGATACTTTAACTGCTGTCCAGTGTGGACCGCAACATATTCTGTGCTATGCAGGTCTTATGACTGTTTAGTTGAGGATGCTGTAAAGCTTTACCACTGGAAGCCCAATTTAAGCTAATATTTGCCATTGTGACAAGTTACAGGACTAACACTCATAACTTTTGAACATGTGCCCCACATTGCATGTTTCTGCATTTTTCTTTTGGGTCACCCCAGACCCTAGGCTGACACTTGATAAGGCAATAAACTGCATGTTCTGAGGGTGGATCAGGCATGGTTGGAAGGACTGGTAGCTTGGAGACTTGGGTTCTGGCCTTAGCTCTGTCATGGATTTGCTGAGAGAGACTGGGCCAATGGCTTAATCTCTCTCAGCCTCATTCTCTTCTGTCAAATGGATATAACGAAAACCTAACCTTCCTATATTATACTCAGTGGTGAGTGTGAAGATTAATGTGGGAAATGATGGTTCCAACTCCGTAGGGAAAGAAGTCCCTTAGCCAGCCAGACATCTAAAGAAGGGTTTCCCCAATGTTTCCCCATGCAACCTCTTTGCCACAGAAGTTTTTATGTGACCCCAGGTATGTAGATATATAAAATAGGTAAACAAATCAAATATTTAATGGTAATAAGTCATTTTACAAGTTTAAAATTAAATCGTATAATTTTACCATTTATTAAAGGTTAAAACAAATTTTCATTATTTGTTATTAATAAGATAAACATGCGGAGCTGGAGAATGGCTCAGCCTTTAAGAGCACTGACTGCTCTTCCAGAGGTCCTGAGTTCAATTCCGGGCAACCACATGGTGGCTCACAATCACCCATAATGAGATCTGCTGCCCTCTTCTGGCCTGCAAGGATACATGCAGGCAGAACACCGTACACATAATAAATAAATCTTTAAAAAAAAATAAGGTAGACATGCTTGTTTAACTTAATTCATAAAGAATTAGATCTTGTCCATATTTGAGACTACAAGATGTTGTGTTTGCTCTGAAATTCCCATGTGTAATCACACAATTTTGTGATTGTAATTGACTTTTGAGTCATGTGCCACTTTTCCACATGCACCTTCTACATGGACCCCTATCCTGTACATTACGAGAAGTTTTGCGTGTATGTGTGTGTTATAAGGTGTTTTCAGCCCTTTTCTCTTTTTCTTCCATTTGACTAGTTTTTGTTGCTTTGTCTTCAGGTTCGTCAGTCTTGTGCATGTCTGATCTGGCAGTAATTTCACCCTTGAGTACAACTTTTATTTCAGCTATTGTTCACTTTCTGTATCTTCCATTTCTCTCTAAATTGTACTCATCATATTTAAAGTAGATGTTTTTGCAATGCCGTGTGTTAATTCTGTCATCCGTATCACGTCCGCATCTACTTTAGTTGGCTAACGCTTCTCTTCATTGTGAGCCACGCTTGTCTGCAGAGCAGGATTTTTCCCACTGGAGGGTGGTACCATGCACATTACTCTGCTCAGAGTGTCTAGATTTTGCCATCCTCATTTAAAGGCTGGTGTCTTTAGTCTGTTGTTCTTTGGGGTAGCTGAGTGGTGGGCAGCTATATTTCTCAGACTTGCTTTCTAGCATTGTTGGGAGGGCGTCAGGGAGCCTTAAGGGCTATCATAACCTAGTTGCTGTCGTCTCTGGCGTCTCTGCTGAAGGGTCCAGCAGCCCCCAGGGACTCCACTCTAGCATTTGGGAGGTTCATCTCCCGGCTTGGGGAAGTGCTGGCAAGTGTTCAGCCTCCAGCCCCCTGAAGCTCATTCCCTCTCTGGTGCCCTTCTTTGTGAGCTGTGGAGTCTCATCTATTCAGCCAGTGAGCCCCAGGGACCCCCAGGGACCCCACACAGATGCCAAGAACTCGTTCTCTGCAGTTTCCTCTCGGTTTCAGCTGCCTTGACTTTTGAGCACTGACCCTCATCTCTGCAGCCCACGAGCCCCTGTGCGTGCCTGGCTCCTCCAGCCTGTGCTGTGCTGGCCAGTGCCTGCAGTCCACAAGCCCTCCGCACAGCCTGCTGTCCACTGTCAGGACACACTGCTGTCACTTGTTCTCTTCACTTCTCGGGCTTTACACAGAGAGCCCGTGTTTCCCTGTGCGACTCTTTGGGGTCACACACCTGTGGCCTGTGTGACTACATTCTCCATCAGGAGGATTTTGCAGGAGCTGTGAAGATGGCTCAGCAGTTAAGAGGAATTTCTCTCCCTGCAGAGGACTCAGGTTCCCTTCTTAGCACTCACAAGGCAGTTCAGAATTGCCTGTAACCCCAGTTCCAAGGACTCTGACAAGTCTTCTGACCTGAGGGGCAGTAGGCATGCATGTGGTGCACTTACATGCATGCAGGCAAACACTCATAAAATAAAATAACTCTTTCCAAATAAAAAGAAGCTTTTATGAAAACAGACTTAGCGCTGATCAGAACCACAAAATGGCCACAGGACTGTTGTGCTCTGCTTCTTGGAGAAGCTCAGTATGGAGATCCACAGCCAGCACTGACTCTCACTTTGCTGCAGGATTGCTGGTGTCCAGATGACCAAATGGTAGTACACCCATACAAAGGAAGCAGTTACTGAGACGTGCTATAACATGAGCAAAGAACCAATCACAAACACACACATAGACCATATCATTCCATCTATATGGACTGCCCGACCTAGGAAATTTATTGCAACAGTGTAGACTAGTGGGTTTAGGATTGCAGTGGGAATGCAGGGTGGCTGGTGATGGGTACAGGGCTACATTGGGAAAGGGGAAAAACATTCTACAGTTAGAATGCAGTTATGGTTACCCAGTCTTGTGAATTTGCTACAACAAATATTGAGCTGTATGGTTTAGGCAAGCAGACTGTGTAGTATATAAAATGAATCTCAATAAAGCTGTTTTCAAGATGCTTATCTGTGGTGTTCTCCAGGACAGAAAGGAGGTAATGAAGGCATAGAGAGGGGCCTTGAATAGGTAAGAAGGCTAAGCTCTCACACTGAATCCTGTGTGTGTTACATGTGGTATTAATTCCTGTTCTGGAAATGTGGCCTTAAAATGGTTCACACAGTCTATCAAAGCACAAATAACCTCTGATGCTGTCCTTAAAACTTGTCTGCTTTTTCTTTACTTCCATTTAAGACTATTCTTGCAGTTTGGATGTGATTTCCTCTTTCCAGGATTCTCTCAGCTATGAGCTTGTATCAAAGGCTGCCAGAGGGTGTCACACTGCCTCTGATCTGTGGTGTCCCCTGTGCGGACTCTGTCAATTGTCGAGATCCAGCAGAACAGGGTGACTGGCTAATACCAGCTGTGGAAGAGTTGGAAAATGCCCTTTGCTGGCGTTTCTGCTAGGGTGTGTCTCTTACATGTGCATGGACCAGGCTGGTTGTTTATTTAAGCCAGGCATACCTTCATTAAAAGCACTGGGAGTGAGCTGTGGGTGTGACTGCCATCTCCCCTTGGAGAACTGTCCTCACTTAACAGTACACTGGAGCCTGGGTTTGGTCCCCACCAGTGGAGGGGGCGGGGCTTGGCTGAGAGCTTGAGATTGTATCTTTCGTTTGCTGAGTTCTTGCCGGGATCTTGAGCAGGATTCTCTGAGTACGTACAAGTCAGGGCCCTCCACTGTTCTTCAATGGCAGCAGCGAGCGCGTGCTGAGCACTCGAGTTGCTGCCCCTGTTGCAATGTTTTCAGCTGTCTTTAGTCCCAGGTTCCCTTCCCTGTATAGAGAATGTGAAGACTATAGTGTTTTCAATGGTTTATAGTTCAGGTCATGGCTATTCAGTAGTTCAAATAAGTGGGTTTTATGTTTTGTTTGGGTTTTTTTTTGGATTTTACAGCCCCTGTAGAGCAACTCAGTAATCCGTCATCCCCCCACCCAGTTCTCCCTCTGTGAGCCAGGGCTTGCCCTGTGACCCCTGAACCCGGTGTTGTCCATGTGGACTCAGGACACTGTACTCAACAGGTGTGGTTTGTGGTTTTCCTCCAGGATCATCCATGAAGATGGCTTCTCTGGAGAAGATGTAAAGCAGTACAAGCCTGTTGTCTACAGCAACACCATCCAGTCTCTGGCCGCCATTGTCCGGGCCATGGACACTTTGGGTGTGGAGTATGGTGACAAGGAGAGAAAGGTAGGAAGTCTCTGCGCCCCTGGGCACCGGGAAGAGAGGCCCTTGTGACCTCCCTCCTCTTGATAATGCCTGCTGGGACCAGGAGAGCTTGTGCTCCGTGTGGGAGGGAAGGTGGTCATCACCAGCCTAAGCCATTTTACCAATCCCTGGCAAATTTCAGCGACTTCTGTGACAGGTAAATCTCTCCAGAAAGTCACCAAAAACAAAAGCAAAAAATAAATAAATCCCTGGTCTGTTCTGTAGATGAGAAAGAGTGAGAGAATGTTTTAAGTTGAGTCAGCACAGCCTGACTAAGCACCTGCCCCCAGACAGTTAACTTGACCAGAAGAATATTTCTTGAACAAAGTCCCCTTCACTAGGTACCATCTTCCTCCTGAGGAGAGCTGAAGCAGCCATTGGAATTGCCCCGCATTGCTCACCCCAGTGATGCGCTTTCTGCCTCTCCTGGGACGTGTGAGGCCCTCCTTCCTGTAGTCAGTGTTCTGAAACAAGGACAGTTTTCTGACAGGTGTGTAAAGGGGTCTAGTCACTGCAAGGCTAAAGCAAAAGCACTGTGGAAAAGCTCAGCCAAAGGAAGGGGGTGAGAAGGAAGTGTGAAAACAACCTGAAAATGCTGTCCAAAAGCTGGACTTTGCTCCCCACCCACCCAGGGGAGCAGCGGGAGGCCTCAGTGCAGCTGCCTGCATTGGAGCCTCTGAGTAGTCTGTGGTGACGTGACTGACCGATACACGTTTCCCACCTCACAGACGAAAGCTATCCTGGCCTTCTCAGGGTCTGACAAATTATCTGTGACAGATAGCTTTACATGTAAAATTTAATGTGTTATGCACAAATCCTAATTCCATGGGGCAGAGTCACCTGGGCTTAGGTTGGCACTTAGAGGGCCTGGAGTAATGGGTGGCTGACAGAGTGGCTGCCTAGGGTGGGCAGCAGAGTTCTGACAGATCTCTTCCATCTGCTGCTCCCCAGAGGCAGGACAGGAAGCTGACAGCATATTGCATGTTCTCCAGGAGACCAAGGGCATGTGGAAGGAGAACAGGGATGCCTCTGGTTCCTCATTCTTGTTCCAGTCAGCATTCTCTGTGCCTTCCGGGTGTTGGAGTGGGCACAAAGGGAACAGTGTTCAGAAAAAGCTGATGATCAGAAAATACCTGTTGGGGCACCAAGGATAACTGGTGCACAGTGCTGCAGATGAGTGTCTCAGTCATCCTCACAGCAGTAACAGTGCTGCAGATGAGTGTCTCAGTCACCCTCACAGCAGTAACAGTGCTGCAGATGAGTGTCTCAGTCATCCTCACAGCAGTAGCAGTGCTGCAGATGACTGTCTAGTCATCCTCACAGCAGTAGCAAATGGGAGCACAAAAACAGCCATCATCTGAAGAGCACCTGCTCTCTCCAAGGGCTATGCTGAGCCCTGTGTTTACTCTACCCGAACACTGTAGGTCATCAAAAATCATCCCTTGAGTGGAATTCTATTCTCACTTTGCCATTCTAAGAAAAGGGCAGCACCTGGAATTTCACCCCCAAATGGCCAGGTGTACACTGCCCATTACCTGTGTGTAGCCTTCTGTGAAGTGCTGCAGAGGTTCAAAGGCTGACGATGAGGTGCTGAGGAGCTGGGCATCTTCTTGGGAAGATGAGACTCACACTCTTGAGCATGGCCTTTCTGTTATCTGTGGTCAAGGCTAGGTAGGTTGCAAAGACAGAGGGACCAGACTGAGAACTTTGCTCGGTGTTTCCAAGTTCCCAGCACTGTCAGAAAGAATTCAGAGACCGGTGGACAGAGTGAGCAGCAGAGAGGACACTCACTACAGCAGAGTTACACACTCAGGGTGTGAATGCAGTCTTCTCGAGCTCATGCTGTCAAGTGTTGAATAGCTCATCTTATGGTGAATCTTAATGGAGAGGAGGATATTTCTTGAATTGAATGGGGCAGGGGCAGAGAACCGGATGGAATTTTCCCCAATCAGATTTCTCCTAGTTTTTTGTCCTTCTCTGGGGTTTTCCATATGTGGCATGGTGTCACCTGCATAGTAGGAATAGGCAATTTTACCAGGTTAATGATATGGAGATGCCATTTTAATGAGGCAAAGGACAATTAGTGGTCCTCTTGGTCAGCCATGTTAGCCCCAGTGGTTTGGGTGGTCTTATTTCTTTACCTTTGAGGGTCATGTGATGTCCTGTAATAGTAGGGCTGCCTCAGTCTCTAGCCCCCCTGATGTTTGCCTCTTTTTTCCTGTGCCTGTCTAGGTGACCTCATTGAGGTAGTAAAGGAGGTTCCTTAGGGGAAGGAAAGACTACAGTGCTTGACATCTAGGTATGGTTTGAAAGGTGCCCGTTTGTGGGGGAGGGGGCATGGCCAAAGCAGTCACGCAGTCCTGAGTGCAGGCAGTGGCTGGTAATGACCCAAGGAGATGGCTGATTGAGGAACAAGATTAGAGTATGGGCAAGGGTGAGAAAGTTGGGAATACAGGTAAGTCAGATTTGGTAAGCCCTGGAAGGTAGCCAATGTGTGATTTTATCCTGCCGATAGACCGTGCTAGAAAGAGATGGGATGAAGTGAGATTTTAGACACTTCTGATGACAGCCTTAGGGTGGTCTCATCAAAGAGAGGCCAAAGTGGGGAGCAGGCCTGGGAGCTGTGGCAGTGGAGTACACATGAGATGTGGGGTCAGGTGAGCAGTCTGGAGTGAAGGAGCACAGCGAGGTCTAGTGACCAGAGGAACTGATGGCCTTGGTGAAGCATTGACATCGGGCAAAAAGGAGGACTAGGACCGAAACCCTTGTGT
This sequence comes from Peromyscus melanophrys, assembly GCA_902168415.1. Classification (NCBI taxonomy): domain Eukaryota; kingdom Metazoa; phylum Chordata; class Mammalia; order Rodentia; family Cricetidae; genus Peromyscus; species Peromyscus melanophrys. Next base: position 10,852 of record CABHPR010095280.1, read on the forward strand.
GACCAGCCCGGAGCAGAGGACCAGCCTGAGGCAGAGAAAGAGAAGGCT
>CABHPR010095281.1:5328-18536 GCA_902168415.1 Peromyscus melanophrys
ACACACACACACACACACACACACACACACACACACACACACACACACAAATAAATAAATAAATAAATAAATAAATAAATAAATAAATACATGAACAAATAAATAGATAAATAAGTAAGTGCCATGAAAACTGGGGAATAAATCAAGAGAGATAAATATGTAGGGCAAGGCAAGAGAGTCCCGTGATGATTCCAAGGGAAGACATGGAAAGAACGCCACAAAAAGATTGAAGGCATCATGAAGGATCGCATGAGGCTGAGGACAGTGCTAATTCCCATCAATCAGACTGGAAACCCTTATGATCAAGGCCACTGGCCAGACCACACAGAATGGTCTTGTCTCCACAGTAGTTAATAACATTGCTATTCTGAGCAATGCTGTGGTCTTGCTCAACAAATCTTAAAAGCAATACCCAACAAGAAGAACTTGTTTCCTGTAGTTGGTTTTTTGGGGGGCCCATCACCCAGCTCCCAAATAAATACATGGAGACTTATTCTTACTTATGAATGCCTGGCCTTAGTTTGGCTTGTTTCTAGCCAGCTTTTCTAACTTAAATTATCCTGTTTCTCTTTAACTACATTTGCCTCTGAGCTTTTTACTTTTTTTTGTTTTTGTTTTTTGTTTTGTTTTGTTTTGTTTTGTTTTTCAAGACAGGTTTTCTCTGTTTAATAGCCCTGGCTGTCCTGGGACTCCCTTTGTAGACCAGGCTGGCCTCAAACTCACTGAGATCCACCTCCCTCTGCCTCCCAAACATTGGGATTAAAGGCGTGAGCCACCACCGCCCAGCACCTTTATTCTATATATCTTTCTTCTCTTCTTACTCTGTGGCTGGCCCTGGTGTCCTCCTCTTCTTCTTTTCTCACTCTTTCCTAGCTATTGGCTGTTCAGCTCTCTATTAGACCAATCAGGTGCTTTAGGCAGGCAAAGTAACACAGCTTCACAGAGTTAAACAAATGCAACATAAAAAAATGCAACACATCTTTGCATCATTAAACAAATGTCCCACAGCATAAACAAATTTAACACATCTTCAACTAATATTCCATAACGGTTTCCCACTGGCTCATCTGTGTTCTAAAATAAAGATCACTACTTAGAGAAAATTCTTCCAACAAGGTAGAATTCTCATAGTATTGCCAAACAGTACTAGCCATGAAAAGAGTATCCATACCAGGTATCTTAGTTAGCGTTACTATTGCTGTGAGGAAACATCATGACCAAAAACTAGTTGGGGAGGAAAGGGTTTATTTGGCTAATACTTCCACATCATAGTCCATCACTGAAGGAAGTCAGGACAGGAACTCAAACAAGGCAAGAACCTGGAGACAGGAGCTGATGCAGAGTCCATAGAGGAGTGCTGCTTACTGGCTTGCTCATCATGGCTTGCTCAGCCTGCTTTCTTATAGAACCCAGGACCACCAGCCTGGGAATGGCACCACCCACAATGGACTGGACCCTCTCACATTGATCACTAATTAAGAAAATGCCGGCTAGAAGCAAAATTCCTTCAGTGTAGCTGGAGAGTTTTCTCTCCAGGTCCCGCCAAGCCCCGGGAGTCCGACAGCCCACTTATAAAATAAACACACAGATGCTTATATAAAAAAAAAGGCCGGGCGGTGGTGGCGCACGCCTTTAATCCCAGCACTCGGGAGGCAGAGCCAGGTGGATCTTTGTGAGTTCGAGGCCAGCCTGGGCTACCAAGTGAGTTCCAGGAAAGGCGCAAAGCTACACAGAGAAACCCTGTCTCAAAAAACCAAAAAAAAAAAAAAAAAAAAAAAAAGAGAAAGAAAGAAAGAAAGAAAGAAAGAAAGAAAATGCCCTGTAGGCTTGCCTACAGCCTGATCTTATGGAGGCATTTTCTTAATTGATGCTCCCTCCTCTCAGATGACTTTAGTTTGTATCAAATTGACATAAAACTAGCCAGCACACTAGGATACCAAGAAATCACCCCAGATAGATGTTAGAATCATCAATTATCCTAACTGTATTCTATATGATCTAAGAGTTTAGGCGTGAAATATATAAGAAGCAGAAAAGAATCACAGCATGAGAGACAAAGACTAGTTAGGATTAGTAGCTGGTTAGGTAAGATGACTAAGAACAAGGCAAGATGACTGAACCAGAAGACATAAACAATAGAAACTCTCCAAAGGAAAAATGAGGCAAAGGGGAGGGATTAGCAGAGCACCATTGAATGATGGGACTTCTAATGGTCTGTTGTGCACATAGCTGAAGTCCTTAAAAGAGAGGAGAGGTAAAAAGGGCAAAAATATATGAGGAGTGAAGATGTGTAGCTCAGTGATAGAGCATTTGTATAATAGGCACCCAGTCCTAGATTCGGTCTCCCATACTGTGAGGGCAAGATGGCAGGCCAAATTCTCCCAAATGTGGTACAAGCTACAATCACAGAGATGCAAGAAGTCCAATAGCCTTCAAGCACAAGGAATATTAGTAAAACGAAGCTAAAGGATATAACTGTTAAATTGTTCCAAGTCAGCACTAAGGGAAGAAATGGAGACAAAGCGCAGCTTACACACAGAAAACCAAAGTCAAGGTTACCACCAACACCACCAACGTGACATTGGAAACCAAGCAAGAAAGGAAACAGTGGAGCACTATAATACACTAAAAGGAAAAACAAGAGCTCTCCCTCCCCCTTCTCTTAAAAAAAGTACTATTGACTTTTTGCTGCTGTAGTAACATCACCACCTTGGCAGAGGGAAGGGTTTAATCTTATCTTACACTTCCAGGTCACACCCCGTTATTGAGGGACATTAGGGCAGGAACCTGCAGCAGAAACCATGGAGGGATGAACTGCTGTTGCTGTTTTGATCTCTGGCTGAGCAGGAGGGTCTCTAAGAGTTCGAGGCCAGCCTGGACTACCTAGCAAGTTCCAGGCCAGCCAAGACCATATACTGAGACCCTGTCTCAAACAAACAACCTAATTAGAACATCCTCTAGTTAGAATTTTATATAATTAAAAATGACTTTTCCCGCCTTGGGTTGCCTGCTATGAATAATAACTTTGTGCATTATATGTTAATTGAAAATAATACTGGCTTTGAGAATGGTGCCACCATCTTCCCATGTAAAGGAAAATGTTAAATACACATAGTACAGATAAGGTTTTTAGGTGTTTTTTGTTTTTTAAACTAAGTCTCTTAAATTACGAAGAAACAATTTTCTTTCCTATCTTATTGGCCACCCCACTAAAATGCACCCGACTAGCAGAGTGCACACAGCATCAGGCTGTTGGGAAAGGCTTGCCCGATCACATGCCACTGGGGGGAAATGTTCATTGTGTATCTCAGGAATTACCTCCTTCTGTCGTGCTGGCCAGAGTCCAGGGGCTTACTGCAGACCAGCCAATTTCGTTCCGACAGGACACACCGATGCTGTAATTAGCCAGGGCTTGCAGCTGCTGGATTTCATACAGATGTGGCGAAGCAGAGGTATTAAAAACCATGACTGAGCCGTTACTCAGCAGGTCAGCTTCCTTGACCTGAATGAACAGTACAGATGTGGACCAGCATTAGTAAGGTGGGGGGAATGTCAGACTTGGGCACACAAATGTTGGATGCACGTAGCCCTTCCTCTGTGCTGGAGGAAGGACCTGTTTTTATTCAGGACACACACGAAATTTCCCCATCAGCACTGCTTCTGTTACTCATGTCACTCTGGCAACAACTGAAGCCCTCAGGAAAATGTCTACGCTGTGGAGTTTCACTGAGGCAGGCAACAGACAGACAGTTACTGTGATAATTGTATTATTAATACATTAATAATTATAACTCACTCTGTACTCAAATAGAAAGTAGCCCCTCTCCTCCCAGATCCACTTGAGTTTTTAATCTAGTCTTTTGTTTCGTAGTATCTGGCCCTTTAAGTAATTTCCAGGTCTCGTTTTAGAGGATGGGTTTCTTGACTTTTGTCGTCATTACTGTTTGGTGATAACATGAAAAGCAAGCACAAAATATCGTTCAAGTATACTTTTCAGTACTTCATAAGGAGTGACATGCTTGTGTGTGTGTGTGTGTGTGTTTGTGTGTGTGTGTGTGTGTGTTAGAGACACTATATCATCATGTACTTCTGACACAGTACCAATGGCTTTGCTCAGATTTTACTATTCCTATGTAGTTTATCATGAATTTAAAAGCTCACAACTTGGGGTTGGGGAGATGGCTCAGCGGTTCAGAGCACTGGCTGCTCTTTCAGAGGACCTAGGTTCAATTCCCAGCACCCACATGCTTGTGAGCTAGCAGATGTGGGTTCTGGGAAATGAATTAAAGTCCTCTGGAAGAGCAGGCAGCATTCTTAATCACTGAGCAATCTCTCCGGTCCCCCTTTAAAGCTTTTTATTAGCATCTGTTAACTATACATAATAATGGGTTTCATTATAACATTTTCAGACATGTATATAAATGTGTGTTGATTATTTTCAATCCCCATCACATTCTCTTGTTCCCTCCACTCCCTTCCTCGTCCTGGTCTCCCTTCTGTTATGTCTTTTTTTTTTTAATTTATTTTATGTGTACGAATGTTTTGCCTGTATCAATGTGTGTGTACCATACACATGCCTGGTGTTAGCAGAGGTCAGAAAAAGGTACCAGATCCCCGGAACTGGAGTTTCAGGCAGTTCTGAGCCTTCATGTGGGTGCTGGGATCACAACCTGGGTCATGGCAAAAGTAAATAATACTGCTAACACCTGAGCCATACTCCAGCACTGCCATGGCTTTTTTGTGTGTGTGTGAAATGAGTTTCATTAGAATTGGTTACAGGAGCATGGGTGATGGATTATTTACAGAACCACAGGCACCTTACCAGTGGCTACACTTCTTGGAAAAAAAAAAAAAAAGAGTACCTCCTGGAGCAATCATTTACTGCCTGAAAAGCTGCAAGGAGGAGTGAGGCCCCATGAGCTGTTCCCTGCTAACAATCATTAACTGCCTATCTAGTCTCAGGAAGGAGGAAGGCCTTACAAGCACCTCCCTACTCCATGACAGGATGTTGGTGGGCCCAGCTTTGTGCAGGTCTTGTGTAGGTGACCACAGCTGCAGAATTCAAGAGTGCAATGGCCTTGTCATGCTCGGAAGACCACTGAACCACGTTTAAATTTCCAGCATTATATCTTGTTCCAGGTAGAACCGTCTGTATTAGTCAGGGTTCTCTAGAAGAACAGAATGGATACAATATATATAAAGGGGATTTATTAGAATGGCTTACAGGTGGTGGTCCAGCTAGTCCAACAATAGCTGTCTACCAATGGAAGGTTCAAGAACCCAGTAATTGTTCAGTTCCCGAGGCTGGATGTCTCAGCTAGCCTTCAGTATATGCCAGAATCCTGAAGAAGTAGGCTCCAGTGCCAGTGTAGGAGTGGACTTGCAGAGAGCGAGGGCAAAGAGGCAGAGGGCGGAAGCAGCCTTCTTCCATGTCCTTCATGTCGGCTGCCCGCAGAAGGGGTGTCCCAGATTAAAGGTGGGTCTCCTGACTCAGAAGATCTGGATTAAAGGTGGGTCTTCCCACTTCAAATGATTTAATTAAGAAAAAAATCTCTCCCATGTGTGCCCAGCTGCCGGGTTTTAGTTAATTCCAGATGTGGTCAACCAAGAATAGAATCACACCTTCTTTCTATCTTCTTTTTACATTCCAGTTGGAAACCCTGGTCACGTTGACTTCTGAAGTAGGTCTTGAAGAAAGTCAAAATCTTCCTCAAGAGAATCAAGATTCTGAGGCTATCAGAAAATTCTTATGCAGCAATTTACATTTGAGGAGGAAACTGAGGTTTTGAGGCACAGGCTATCTTTCAGGAAGATCCTGTCACCCTTGAATGGCCACACTCCTTTTCTTCTGGGCGAGGCTAAGTTCCATGAGCTTATTACACTGTAGATATTGCTCTTCCGGCTTCCTGGTTCTGTGTCTACACTCATTCTCAGGCTGTTTTATGGAGGAATACACATCTTCTACAAACATTGCCTCAGGAGCCCATGGAGCCATAACCTGAACACTCTCCTAGACACTCTCGTTTCCACACCACACCTGCCCTTGGAGTGCCATGCTGACAAGCTAGCGTGCGACTGTTGGTTTCGCTTCTTCTTAAAGGCCTGTGATCTGTCGTCATCGGGCAGAGCTGGGGACTGAACTGCAGGCCTACACACGTGCTAGGCAACTGTCTGCCACTGAGCTACATACACCTGAGTCTCCTTAAAGCTTCTATTTTGAGAGTCTTGATAAGTAGCCCAGGCTGTCAACAAACTTACATTCATTCCCCCTTCTCGATCTCTAAGTAGCTGGGTTTCTAGCACACTGGGATTGACAGCCACCATGCCCCTGCAATGCTCTGTCCTTCTCATTCTGTAAAGTTGCCTTGAGTTGGCTTTAGTAATGCTGAGTGGTCCTGTATGCTCATCTCTCTCCACTCCAACAGAAACTCAACCTTAAGAGCTCACACAGTTGGCATATGTTTTGGGAGAAGCTGGGAAACACAGGAAGGATGGTTTCTATCTCATTCAGCACGCCTTTCTCTAATCTCCTTAAAATGTTTATCTCCTCGTCTTTACCTCCCCCAAACTCCACAATCTCCTCCACACTGCCCTTTAGATCTATGTTCACAGAGCAAGAGAACAGGATTCTCAGCTCAAATCTAGTCCTTGGTCAAACTATCCCCTGTCCCTTATGCATACTTCCTGTTTGGGAATGGGGTTATGGGGGAGTTTGGAAGTGGTTTCTCTGGTACATGTACGCATAAAATTAATAAAAAGATAGAACAGTAGTGGTTAAACAGAAGCAAACAAAAGCAATTTTTTTGGGGGAAAAAATCTTTAATCCAAAAAGATGAATTTCCCTTAATAATGGAGGTACAATTAAGGCCATGGATGTAGTGTTGTTATGTCAGGATAGGTGTGTTTACAGTTTAGCACCAGGACCATAAATAGACATTCTGGAATATTTTGGAATCCCCTGGTGGATACCATGAGGGTGGCGTGGTGGCCGAGTTCCACCTCTGACTCAGACCTCATGGGTGACAAGAAGGTACCAGCTGGCCTGAGAAGCCACCGCTGTTCAAGGAACAGGGGCCATGTGCTTATCTTGGGGGTGGCTTTTTGGCAGAAATTACTTTTTGTTCTTTCATATTAAACTATGCGCTGACTTCCTGGTGACCAACCACTAAAACTAAGGTGGAGGAGACCTTTGGCTCTCTGCCCCAATCCCATTTCCGGAACCCTATTTGCAGGCAGGTTCTTGGGAAAACAGAGATTTTCTAAAATGGTCCTCCTCTGTGGACTCTGGGGAGGAAAGAGGGCATAAAATGGCAAGAAGCATGTGAAGCAGTTAAAGATAGAAATGGAGCGTGTGTCCCAAAAATGGGGGGAGAAAGAAACCAGCCAGGATCAAAGGACATGAATGGGTGTGTCCCGATAGTGCTCAGTCCAAATCCATCCAAAACATTCATTGTTACTGAGTCAGAGTTTAAAATGGTGATGAACTACAGCCCATTGGGTCCCTTCAGGAAGGGCACACACCGCATACAACTCTAGGCTCCCTGCAGGGCTTCTATAGAAACAAGGGCACTCTATTGAGTGTGAAGTTCAGACAAATAAAAACCAGGTTTTAATACAGGTAAATAAGGAGATTGCTTGCGTCGTTTAACTGGCTTTCCAACGCCATTTGCTCGTTTAACAATCCCACCAGAGATGGGAGGGAGAAAGAGTGAAGGGAGGCTGAGCTAGCTGGTGGTTTGAGTGCAGAATGACCACATCTGACATCACATGGTCCACGGTGGGTGAGAGGAGCCTGTCATTTGTCTGCCCTGGGATGCTTTTTCATATAGGCCAGGAGTATGCAAAGCCACAGCACAGTCAGAGAACGGGCTAGGCTGGTGTTTGAGTCTTCACCTCCCAGAGTGCCCTGGTGCTTTCAGACACCCGGCCGTCTCACCCCACCTTACATCTACCCTGAGGCTCACTCTCTCAAAGTGGTGGTAGAAGTAGCCATTCTCTCTCAGAGTCTCCCTGAAGTTCACCACTCTCATGAGGGAAGGTATGCCGTACCCTCTGGCTCCTCAGTTTAGCAACTTGAACTTGCAGCCTTTCAGAGGGCTGTCTGTAACTTCAGCTATGTCTGTAAGAGTAAATGTCAACACCCATCCCTTCACTGTACTCTACAACGGAGCTCTGAACTCACACAGAGCAAGACTGATAGAATTGCCAGGCGGTGGTGGCACACGCCTTTAATCCCAGCACTCAGGAGGCAGGGCCAGACGGGTCTCTGTGAGTTCGAGGTCAGCCTGGTCTACAGAGTGAGTTCCAGGAAAGGCGCAAAGCTACACAGAGAAACCCTGTCTCGAAAAACCAAAAAAAACAAAAAAAACAAAAAAAAAAAAAAAAAACAAAAAAACAAAAAACCAAAAAAAAAAAAAAACCCACAAACACACACAGACACACAGACACAGACACACAGACACACAGACACACAGACACACACACACACACACACACACACACACCCTGATAGAATTAAAGGGAGAAAAGTTTAAAAAATAAGAGTTGAGACCCCCCCCCCCAAAAAAAAAAAGTTGAGATCCTAACTCTCACTCACAGTTACAGACAGAAACATTAGACAGAAGACCAACAGTAATACAAGACAAAGACAATGGACCAACTGGGCGAAACTGTAACACACAGAACATTCCTGCCAGCTGGTTTACATCATCTCTGGTCCTTGGCAGTCTCCAGGACAGGACACACTATGTCATTAAACAAGCCTTAATAGATTTTAAATGACTGAAACCAGTCTAAGCATTTTCTAATGGAACATTAGACATAAACAAAGAGGCTGAGGAAGGAGATGGTTCAGTGGGTAAGAACACTTGCTGCGCAGGCTTGGAAGTCCAAGTTCACACATCAGCAGTACCAACATAAAAGGCTGAATGCGACTGCACATACAGACTCTTGTAGCCCCAGGGCTGTGGGAACAGAGGCAGGAGGATCTCCGGGGCTTGCTGACTGCCAGCCTTGCTCCAGGTTTCAGTGAGAGACGCTGTCTCAAAAGAACTGGTGGGGAATGACAGGGCAGGACATCAGACAGCCTCCGCACATGCATGACATACATGTTTGTACACCACACACACACAAAAGAATAATAAAAAAATTAAAAGCATGGGATGTAAATGGTCAGGAAAACAAAAAAGTCAGAAGGAAAAAGGAAAAACAAAAACAAGCAAGAAACCATTGAGATGAATGAAAACATAGTAAAACAAAAATCTCACGGGATACAGCTAAAGCCATATTTACAGGGAAATGGATAGCACAGATGTGCAGTATAAGTGCCTATATTAAACTTTTCTCAACTAGGCATGATGGCACACGCCTGTAATGCCCTTTGGAGGCAGAAACAGGAAGAGCAAGAGTTCATGGTTATTTATGGCAATAGTGAGTGGAAGGCCAGTGTAGACTACACGAGGCTGACTCTGTCTTTAAAGCATTCATTAAGCAGTGGATTGGGAGGATTTCCCGGTGAGAGATTGTAGACACAAGAAGGGCTAGCACTTCCAGTGCTTGGGAGATTTACAAATACGGCTGGGCAGGAATTAAACAAGGTTGGGAATGGTGGGGTGAAGACATACATTTTAGAGATAATGCATGTTTTTATTTTTCAGAGAAGGAACAGCTGTCAGATAAGAGTAGGAGGCACCAAGAGCAGGGAAATTAATTCCAGTTGGTATGAAAAACATCTGGTTATCAACACAAAATTCTCTGGAAGTCACTTCTTCAAACTGAGTTGGAATGATGAACCTATGTTAGATTAATGTGTTTGTCTTTTTAAAATTTAATTATTTATTATTATTATTATCAAGGGGGGGAACACTTGGGCTGTGATACACAAGTGGAGGTCAGAAGACAATTTTTAGGACTCAGTTCTTTCCTTCTACTGTGGATTCCAGGGATCAAACTCAGGCTGTCAGGTTTGTGTGGCATCTCGCTGGCCTGGTTAACGAGGTTTTAATGAGAAAACCAGAGATTCAGGAAACTAAGAACAACTCTGTCCCCAAGGCAGAACGCACTCATCCTGGCAGCAGACAGTCCCCAGGTGACTGGTGACAAGCTCCTACACACTGTATCTGATCTGACTGTGGAGTTAGTAGCTCTAGCTCTGATGCTGGCATCAGATCTTCATGGGCCTGAATTCTGGTCTGTCACTCACAGACAGGTGAGTGTGCCCAGCCCACAGTGCTAATGTGTTTTAAGCAAGAGATACATATCCACAGAATGAATGCCTTGGCTCCAGTGGGGACTCAGTAGTAATAGTGTTCTTGCCCATTTCTGTTTTCATGAAAGGAGCACTCAAGAGCACAGCTTATATCATGACAAGGTACCATTTAGGGTGACTCACCCTTATTTCTCCCTGCCCTGTTTCCTAGTAACTTTAGGTACAGTTAAAAAGAGCTGAAGATTCTACAAGGCCAGCAATCCCCACATTTCCCCAAGAGACAGTGGCTAAGGGGTTTCATTTATCAGTACACGAGACCCACCTTGGGCTGGTGCCTGTCCCTCATAGCACCAGGGGAGGAAGAGCCATACTGGGAGGTGTGTAGCCTCCTGGACCCTTGGTCACAAACCAGCTCTCATTCAAGGGGAATTTTTGTAATTTATATGAATCTTTGTAATTTATAACAAAATATCCCTGGCCTCATGACTTTTGTCCTTGGAGACATGTTTCTCTACTGGGTGGGCCCTGGGCCATAAAGCAGCACTGTGGCCAGAGCATCAGAAACAGCCTGTGATGGTTGACACTGAGGAGGGGTGGAAGGGGTTCTGAACAGAAGTGGAGAAATACCTTCCATGCCTACCCTGGGGAGGAGGAAGGAAGGCCAGAGAGCATCACGCAGCACCACACAACCCCTTCCCTCTCTGTTCTGGAGATTTACCTGAATGCTGCAGTTCTGAAATGGGGAGTATCCGTCAAAACCTGGGACCCAGGAGACCAGGATGCTGTGTGCTGTGCTGCTGAGGACGTGGACTTCAGTTGGTGGGGAGGGAATTGCTATGGAAAAACAAAGACACACACATACAATCACAATGGTAAACCCCAGGGGGCCACAGGCATCAAACCAGCGGTTCTCTCGACCTGTGGGTCCTAACCCCATCGGGGGTCAAATGACCCTTTCACAGGGGTCATCTAAGACCATCGGAAACACAGATATTTACGTTATGATTCATGGGTCCCAACCCCTTTGGGGGTCAAACTACCCTTTCACAGAGATCATCTAAGACCATCAGAAAACACAGATATTTACATTATGATTCATAACAGTAGCAAAATTACAGTTATGAAGTAACAATGAAAATAATTTTACGGTTGGGGGTCACCACAACATGAGGAACTGTATCAAAGGGTCACAGAGTTAGGAAGGCTGAGAACCACTGATTTAGACCAAGGTGGTCTTGGTTGCACTGACCTAAGTTTTAACATAAATGAAAGTCAGAAACACACAAGTTTGGCCTCAGTGCTGGGAGGACAAGGCAGACGGACCAGAAGTTCAAGGTCATCTTGTCTTAAAATGAACACATAGAAATCCCACAAGCCTTCGAAACAGGATTGAATTTTTAAAGAAATTTTGGGTGAGATTCTGCCTGAAGCATACATTTTCATGCTTCCCATTTTATACATGTTTAAACTCTAAGAAGTTTAAACCTTGGTAAAAGGTCTTTCCAAGTCTACACCCACTGGAGGATTTCTGAGATTCCCAACATGCCTTTGGAAACTGTAATAGCGGAATTTGTAGAGAGGAAGGAAGTTATACACTTCCTCCAGGAGTCACTTTTAGTTTGACTTTTTTTTTTTGCAATGAACTCTTATAAAATGTCGTTTCATACCCTTCACCCAGTTGATTTACTGAAACTGAAATCGGAATCTTTTAGGACTATAACTCCTTCCGTAGTTTTAAATTCCCTTCTCTGCATGCCCAACCTTTAACTTATTAGTCAACATATTCCACCTTTTCCTTGTCTTTCTTTGATTTCCCAAGGATAAAAGAAAAGAACCATGAACCCAATATTTACTCTTCACTATCTAAAAATCAGAACCCAATATTTATTCTCCACTATCTAAAGATCAGATAGTCAAACATAAAATGTGCTTGTGTTACTGTGAGCAAGAATGATGACATAAAGACAAGGCAGAATTGCTTGCAGGTTTTCCTTTCCTTCCAAGTTTTGGGTTTAAATACCTGCTGTTACACAGAAGAAGGACAAGGTGATGAACTGCCATGTCTCTACTTTGACGCTGCTACTGTCAATCAGCTGCCCAGGGAGCTCCCATCTAGGGAAACGCAAGCTCATGGGAGGTAAGATGGAGAGGAAGGAGAGGAGGAGACAGATAGGTACCCCTCCTCTTTGCTCTCAGCTCCCAGTTCTAAGTCTCCCTCTTGTAAGACTTGGATCAGGTTCAGCTGACCCAGTCTTCATATCAGGGTCCCTGGCCAGCCCACCTCTGGGCTCTCAAGGGTTAATGAGGACAAGCATAAGGTGAAAACGGGAAAAGTGAAAACGGAAGTAGTTTTCCAGCCTATCCTCCCCCTGTGCTCAGCAGGACGGCACCAGCTGGCAATGACTTATGTGCCAAGGACTGCTGTAACTGTTTCTCACTTGTACTAAGTCATCAAGCCTCAAACAGGTAGGCTTTATAATTAATTACCCCTGTTTTCTTCTTCCAAACCAGCACTGACACCAAGGAGAAGGGACCTGTCCACTGTTACAAAGAAGTCAGTGGGTACCCCAGACCCGCAGGGGATGGTGGAGAGCCCCGGCCTTCCTGCTCACCTTTGATGTTGATCTGCACACCCTTGGACACTGTCAGCCCTTTGTCATTGTGGGCCTCACAGCTGAAGACTGCTGTCTCTGTCAGACCTGGGATGGAAGGACACTCGTGAGATTCGAAGCAGAGAAACAGGTTGACCTGGATTGGAAATCTGTGGCTTTGCCAGCTTTTATTTCTTGGGTCATAGCTTCTAGCCTAAAATACAATATTCATCTACAAATTGTGCTAGCTATAGAAAGACAAACCTGAGAACAAACTACAGGTACCCAGAGCAGGGCAGCCCTGGACCCAGAGGCAGCTGCCTTCATTCATTCAATCTCTGAATGCTGAGGTAACGTCATTCAGACTTCTTTCTTTTTTTCCTGTGGTTTTTTTTTTTTTAAGGGGGTGG